>JABUQX010024669.1:0-37500 GCA_015478945.1 Trachelipus rathkii | reverse complement strand
TAAACATTCTAGTACTAAACATAAAAAGTGAATTGTCTGAGAACTCTATCACATCGTTGCCTCAAGAAGCTGGAACTCCGTTCAATTGCGTCATAATTTATTTCTTTGCTCATTATCTCCACTTATAGACAGGGCCTTCGCCCCGTATTAAAATACGTTATCACATTTGTGATCCGTTGCCACCCTTTGGATATTGGTGAGATAAATAAGAGACTAAAAACTACCCCATACTTCTGAACTCTTTTGACCCTCTTCTCTGAGTATATGGCCAATCTTCCTCTTACGTCATTAAACTTAATGCTCGGAGAGAATTGACCTCTCACATTCCTCCAACACTGCGTCACCCTCAACAAGAGATGCCCTACTCTCACATGACTATTGTATGAATATGAATTCAAAGTACTCGTGTGGTGCCTTCCATCTCTTCCAGCACATCTTTTTGTGAATTCTTGCCTTCCATCCATTTTTCCTCAGATGTCAATCTCCTCCTTTAATTCGGCGTCTTCCCTCACCTAGGGGAAATTGCGTTAGCAAGACTGCGATGGTTACTTCCTTTTTTTGTTTTCTTTGCTTTTTACTTTTAGTTTGCCCTCTCCATTGAAAATTCCCGCCGGGAAGTGAAACGATATTTTTTATACATATATATATACCACATATATATATATAATATAATCTATTATATATATTCAAATAATATATAATATAATATTATATATATATATATATATAAATATAATTATATATATATTAATAAATAAATTATCATTTCATAGCCCATTTTCCCAAAATTTTTAAATTCTTAATTGCTCGAATAAACTAAATCGGCGGCACCATTGAACACTAGAGCATGCATCCAGTACACAGAAAAAAACAAATAGGGAACATGTAGCAACTTCCCACCAACCCCATCCTCATATGATCGCTTTTTCACATAATGTAATCTTTTAGTCCTTTTTCTCCCCCTCAATTCAAATTAATATCTTTTAAAAATAATTATCCAATTATAATTAATTATATAATATCTAATTTCTCAATCCTCTTCCTCCAGCACTGTTCTATCTTTTTTCTTTTTTAATCTCGCTCTCCAGTCCCTTTACATAGTTACTAATTCCCTCTTCTGGAAGAGGTGTTCTCCATTTTAATTCACAGCCCATCGGCTCTGTGCCTCTCAATACACACACATGCTATCTTATCAGTTCCACTCACACTTCTCCCCACACGATGAGAGAATCAGGATAAAACACGGCCCTTTGGCATTTGACCTGACGTTAACTGTAGAACCCGAACCTCAACTAACCATGTAGTACTGTTCCTGCACTTGTTTAATAAACTCTTGTCCCCCCGACTCCCCCCCCCTCACCCACCCACAACCTCCACAATTAATTATTTGGTATTACCCACGTGTAGTTCACGGATGGAGACCCGGTTCAAGTCAGAGGATTCCAAGCCACAATCACAAATACCCTACGCGTGGTGATCTCTGGGCACTGTTACCTTTGGGGGAGAAGGAAATACCCTAACCTTATAAAAATATACGACCTTCAAACCTCATAACTCATTATTTACTTTTTGTCATTTTTTGTTATATTTGCTATTTATTTTACTCATTGGAATTTCTGCTATCCCCTGCGCATTCGTCGCTTAAAGCCACCGCAATCCCAGTTCCCAAAAGTTGCCAATCCCCGAAAAAGTACCTCCATCCTAACGTCATCTCATAATACTCCAATGCTGCTCCACCCTTCCGGTACGCCAGCTGACACAATCATTTCCCAATTATAATTACTTATCGATCCACCACCCTCAAAGCTCTTTACTGAGCAAAAAGAAACTCATTCTAAGACAATGCACTCAATAAAAAAGCTTAAGATTAAAGCATCCCACATCACTTTTAAGGAGGGGGTCCCTTCTCGTTCAAGCTACTGTAATAATTTAATATATATAATAATATATATTAATAAACCTATATATCATTAACAACCACTACAACTATATTATATATATATAATATAGACTATCTAATATATTATTTTATATATAACAGTATTATAACTTATATATATATATCATAGTATATATAAAAAACATAATATAATATTTTATACTTATAATAAATATAACTAATATATAATAACTAATATATATAATCAAAAATATCAAATAAATAATAATAGATCCCATATATAAATATAAAATCCCTATATTTCACTTTTTGTAGTGATATGAGATTTAACACCACCCTCCCTGATGTAAAAGCAGGTGTATCTACCACCCTATCACCAGGAGGTAGTGTTCAAACCCTAAAACTCTCCAAAAAAAATTGAAATATAAAGATTTATATATAATCTAACAATAATAGTTTGAAACTTACTGGAATGACTTCTATTATAAAAAAATAAATAACATAATAATATAATATAATACTTAATACTATAAAAATAATACTCTAATATATCGATTCTGAAATTAATATACTTATATATAATAATAAATATATATAATCGTCGACATTAATCAATAACTTGGAGCTATGAAAAAGTGCCCCAAGTACCATAAGTACAAACTAAGAGTAAAAAGAGAAGATCACAAACTTTCACATGAATACAAAAGTTAAAGAAAACATACATTTACGTCTTAGAGAACCTGACAATAATAACTGAAATCCATGTAAAAAATATGTCACATAATCTCCTCACATATAGATAAAAGCATACGAGTTCATAGTTCAAAAAGAGCAGAAGTCCATATTCTAAATAGCAGAGAATAGAAAAAGAGAAGGGAACATTCTCATCTATAGAAAAAGAGATTGGAATAGTGTTAGTAACACATGAGAGCTACAATCAAAAAAACCTTAGACTCCCTTAGACAAAAGATGCGTATGTTGGAACATCCAAATTTAGAACATACTACAACATACAAGGCAGCACACGAATTCTCTGTACAGAGCAATATGATTAATTCTGTAAAGCATATCAAACGTTCAATTCTCTAAGTAGTTATGAAAAATAATTGATCCTTTCAAAGAAGACAAGAGAAAAGAAATAAACAGAAATTATTAAACTGAAACTGATTGATGTAAAGATTAAGTATCCTATAGATAGTGAAAGAACTTACGAATTATAAGGAGCTGAAACACCATGTAAATCTTATAGCCCCAACAGAATATTTATGAAAGAATCAAGATAGTCATTTGCTACCAACAACACAACCTCCTGGACTATGCTTAATGAGTAAATGAGGTGTCTAATCTTAATAAAATGAACGATAGTTAGGTCTCAAAAGTAAGTATACGATTCATAAAAGACAACTGAAAAAACACTACAAGCGCGTGGTGTTACAAAACATTTTGGTATACTGTATTTAGCCAAAACGTGGAACACCAATTACAACTGTACGATTGAGTCAGACTTGCATTATCACTTTCAGAGTGAGTGTGTGTGGTCCGTTGTAACGTGCCCATGCAAGGAAATACTAGCAAATGTACGCGATCAATATGTTGCCATACAAATCCGACCAAGAAACATTTCGTCTCATTAAGAAGAAGACATACAAAGTGACGTACCACATAAATTCGAAGAGCAAATTCTGCTTAGTCCCACAAACAAATAACTATAGAAAATCGATAAATGTGGAGACGAAACATCGAATCTGACAGCCAATCACAGACAGAAAACATATAACAGCCGATTATATGAAGTCGGTGTTTTGTAAATTTGGAAAGAGAAAGTTTAATCATTTCAAAAAAAACTGACAGAAAGAATAACGTGGATACTTGGGAATAAAATCACGAGATGCACAGAATTTACATTCAAAAATCCACCCTTGCAAACATTCGGAAGATTGTGCATAGCTGGTGTCCCAACACGTTATTTGAGTCACAAACGACGGTTTCCGAATCTTTAGGACTGTATCTGGAGCTCACTCAGATCGTGAGCAACAATTTCATTGAACAAAGCATATACAGGAAAAAAAATGGGGATTTTCAAGAGACAAAAACGGCAAAATCAGGAAAAAAATAAGGCAATGAGAAAAAAATCCCACCTCATCCGGAAGCCGAAAGCACCTGATGAAAATCAAGTTAAAAGTTAGGTTAGCGTGTTTTTGCAAGTCGTGTTATTGTCCACAAAAAACATTTACTAGCTCTAAAATGACAAGTTAAAGTACACTCTCTACAAGAACATCTTAAAAACGTATCTACTCTGATTGGGTCCCATACGAGTCGAGAGGACATTGCAGAGTGATTGGATGCTTCACATAACACACGCCAGCCCACATACGCTACCTATCACAGGTTTCTGCAAGGGAATATGTCCCACACTTCCACATTCCTCCGTACAGCCCAAAATTAACCCCTTACTACCAATAATAAAGAATATATAAAAAATTATAAATAAATATAATAATATAAAATATATAAAATATATATATATTTAATATTTAATATATAATATAATATATAAATAATAATAAATAAAAAATATAATATAAAAATAATATATATTAATAATATATATAATATTTATATTAATATATATTTTAATATTATATATATATATAATAATTAATATTTATATATTATAAATATACTATATAATATAAAATAATATATAATATATATATATAATTATATAATATTATTAATATATATTATAATATATATAATCATAAAAAAATGTTATTTGCAATAAGCAGAAAAATAAATAAAGAAAGTTTTTGCAAACTGGAATTTGCACAATCAATCATTGTCACAGATATTATTAAATAAATAAAAAATAAAAAAATAACAGAAAAATGTTCCCAAAAATGTAAATAATTCATAGAAAAATATACATAAAAGCCCCTTAAGTGCACAAAGAGGCAAAATAAGTCATAAAGAAATTTTTTTTTTTTTTTTTTTTTTTTTTTTTTTTTTTTTTTTTTTTTTTTACTACATAGTAAAAGTTATCAATCTATTAATATGAGTAAATTGTTAGATTTTGGCATATTTTTAATTTATTTTATTTAATTTTATCCTAGCTCAATTTAATTTTGTGAATATTAATATACTATAATAAAATATATATAATATAATAATATATACAATACTATATTATAAGATATATAATAATAGTATATATATATATATATATATATAATATATATACTAATTAATAAGTCATATTTATATTATAATATATTATATAAAAAATATATATATATTCTATATATTATATAATACGTATTATATATAAATATCTATAAATATAATAAATATATATCAATTGAATATATATAGTATATATATATATCTATTATATAAATTGAATATTGAATAAATTATATAAATATATATATATTTATTTATTCTTGCGCCAAGTTTGCCCAAACAAAGTGCCCAATTTGAAAAAATTATCCTTATCTTATTTCGCGTGATTTAATGTCCGAATAGGAGAGGTGCCTCTTATTTATGTGGGTGTGTGTGTTTTTTTCAATATGAGTATGGCTTAAAATATGTGAACTTATTAAATTTTACACAAAGTGATATTAATCAATTATTCTTTCCATTCATTGTTATATAGTTTTGTTTAAAATAATTCTTTAGTTTAATTTTATTCATTGTTCCTCATTTGTACTTTTAATATAATTTATGATTTAAGTAACTAGTTTAGTTTAATTTTAGTTTATTAGTGTTGTTAAACCATTAGTATTTTTAGTTCAAGATAATTAATTTTTTACCTAAATTTCAAGTCTTCGGCAGAATAATCTGTTTTCCACCTTGCAATTCCTAATTTTTCTGTTGATTACCTACACTGTGTTGAATACGTGATTTAAGGTTTAAATGTTGGTTTTCATCAATCAAAGGTAGCATACATTCGGATTCAATCTATTGTAATGCTTAAATTTTAACTTAGCTTTATGTGCTAATCTATTAATCATAATATTCTTCTTTGTTTCTTGTCTATGTTCCATTTAATTTGTGAGTGTAGATTTGTGTGAGTTGTCTTGTGTTAAGAGCTTTATTGCATAGCGCTGGTTTTCTATTTAAACCTTTACCAACATGGGCTTCAAAACTATCTAAACTTAGCCTTCTAAGTCCTGGAAATCACCCATCTAGACTCTACCTAACCTTCTGCTCTGGAGTGAGAGTCAGAAGGCTAAGAATTCACCTCTAATCGTTTTAACGATACTCCCTAACTTAATACAAAACCTAAACCTAAATTAATTCATAATTTACGTCTGAAGGTGGTAAGTCGCGATGCCTATGAAAACCTAATATCCTTGGCCTTCGTATTAATCTCGAATCTCCTGAACACAACCTATCTACCTATTCTATGGCTTAACATCTTTCTTCCTTCTACTCGACTAAATGGAATCATCTGGGTCCGTTCTTATAAACTTATCTCCTACAGAACAGTCATTCTTCAACTCTTCTATTGAATTATTCTTTACTTACCTCTCACGAGTAACTGTTATATTATATCTCATCCAAATAACTGATAGTCCTCTATTTAGGGATTCAATGTACACTACACTGAAAGTGGTTGGATTCCTCTCATACTGATTTAGGTGGGAGGAGGCCCTAATCATTCAGCATTCTCAACGTCTGAGTCAAACTAATCAAAGAACCAACTACACATTCCGAGTCTCCCAACCAATCTTGAACCACATGACCTATGTTCACCACTTTAGTTTTCCTTCTTCTCTATAAAAATACATCAGCCTTCTGTCTCCTAATTTGGTAAATAGGAAACTACTGTTGACACCAAACTTAATAACTTTTATCTCTTTAAAAATATTTATACTTATTTACGCATATTTATTTGGCACTTAATAAGGCTGATTGCGGGGCCTTGCGTCGCTTCTCGCTAACTATTTAATGGAAATGACTGCATTTGACTCCTCATTGATGACGCTTCGCTTCTCATTTTAAAGGTGCTCGAGCTATAGCCTCAGTCGACCGGGCATGAGGCAGGTTAACATCCTTTACCTCGACTAAATTCTATTCTCTCTCCTCATAATCCATGGATTCAGATCGGCCTGTTCTCTGCCATTTCAGGCTAGATACACGCTTATCTGGTGAAAAATTTCTCGTTCTTCTCTATCACTCTTGCGCTAATTTTCATTCACTAGAAATCGTTGCAGGGAACTCTTCGACGAGGAAAGTGAGCTTTCATCAAACGAAAGGGTGCTAACCTCCTAGTTTCTCCTACTGACCAAATCTTCTCCTCTTGCCAAAACATCTCTTTAACAAACTTCTGTAAATCTGCCTTTCCTCCTCTTATCAGTTCTAATGCATCTTAAATCTTAATTAACTCAATCCAACTTATAAAAAGCCAAATTCTCTTCGGCTCCTTATTAATTCTCAACTACCGTACGATTCTGGCAATTCCCCTCCACCTCTCCTCTCATGTGTACCTTATTGTCTATTGCCTGTGATACAATTTTGATCGGGTCAGCTCCTGACATTCATAATGAACTTTAGAAGCGTCGAGGGCCCGAGAATGGCAATCCTCTCCCAGTTTTGAGGAGTGTGCTCTTCCACGCACCCTCCACACACAAAACTATATCCCGTATGTCTCACATAGCATGACACTTTCCCTCAGCTGTTGAAATCTCTCCACATTACCCAATCCCTCTATTCCAAAAAAAGAAGCCGCTCTATCTTCTAACATCGCCCTATAGCCCTCACCTGTATTCTATCTAAGATCTTTGAAACCTTCTTAACTCTCACTTCTCAGACCATCTGGAATATTCCAGATTCTCTTTCTTTCCGATCGCCAAGACGTTTTCGCTATCGCAGGCTATCTCCGTGATATACTTTTCCACCTATATATAACCCGATTTTATGTCTTTCCGCCTCTCAGGAAACTCGTACATATTCGCCTAAGCATACACAAAGCATTTACCGGGCATTATGCAATAGTCAGTCACTTGCTCTCCAAGCTCCCCTCCTTTGGTTTCCCTCCACTTACTCTTTGCTACTCTCAACAATCTGTCTAAACACTTCTCTTCAAAGTTACGCTCACTATCTCTAATATGAAGTAATGATGGGAAGCGACCTTCTAACTTTATCTTTACATTTTCGTCCGTTCCTCAGCTCAAGTTCTGATTTAATTCTCCTACTTTCATCTATAACCTTTTACCTTAATGATCTTCCTCACCACTGCCCATTCTAAAACTCATTACACTACCATATGCCATGAACTGAACACCTCACCTCTCTTCATCACTCATATTCAACTCTTTCTACCCTCTTTTACTTCGATACGAAATTATCCCTCATCGTAACTCTAACTCTTTCCGACCTTCTATTCCTCGCATGAACCTAGATCGACAATATCCAAATGCGCTCGTCCCAAACCATCGTGAAATCACTCAATCTAATAAATACACATCAAACTTCCCTAACAAAAATCTCCCTATACATAAACAACCTCTCAACTTCATCACATACTGTGGCGGCTCGACTTCATCTTGACGTATCGACATATAACATCCTTGCCTAACATTTATAACTCAAAAAAAAATTCTAGAAACTACTCACAACTTCTGCATAGACCGGCCTCAAATCCAAACTGAGAGTATCTGTCTAGACCCTGCATACACATTTTTTCGTATTCTATCTCACAGTTACTCCAACGCAATATCCGCTACTACTACAAGGTTCCCTCATATCCGCCTTGTCATTGCAATCAAAACAACCACTGATTACACATTCCATTGGGCGGATCATAATTCCACCCCAACTTATATAAGACCAGATCAAGTCAAAAAGCCCACCACCACAAGCATATAAAACCTTACTGTTCTCTTCCAAGACCTTCACTCCGACACTTATCTATCTAACACCATGTCTAAATAACTAATCACTCACTCTTTCTAATAATACTCTACAAACAAAGTTCCTCTCAGGACTTACTACTCGCGTACACCACCCACCACAATTACGAACCACCTCGTACTCACAAAGATAGATACTGGTACTGACGCACTGTATTGTGCTCATGTGGCGTAACTCCAGCTAGTTCAGTTCGGTGCTCTTCCTTCTTCCTTGCCACATCCTAATTTACTGCTGGAACCATCATCCCTCTCACCATACTCCTATCAGTTTTTCTAGCTGAATTTAATCTATTCTCACATTAAAGCACGCGTCACTGGGACCCTCACCTCATATCCTCACTGACGTTAGTCTACTAGCTTGTTGGAATGAAAATATTAGTGTGCAACGCTCCCTCCTTAAAATATGACTTACTTCACATGAAGTGTGTGCACAAAATGTGTACATAATAAGACAAATAATAATAATAACAATACAAATATACTAAAACTTAATACAAACTACCACTCTAATATAATATATAACTCATTATACATAACATATACACCTAACACTATTTACGCACATACACTCACTCACACGTCTAATAACACACAAATAAATCATAACTCATCTTTACATGTAACGTACTCATTTATTAATATTAAGGTAGAATTTCAATATTTAAATGTTTAAAATACTAATTATATAGATATATATTTATACTCCACTCACACTCACTCATACAACTTACTCACTCTATTATATTATTATATTAATAACAACCAACATTATACTATTACACCCTCACAACCCTCATCACATCAACACTTTCAGATAAACTACGACTAATCAATCTATTCATACATATCCATATACACTATTTTATTATATTATATTATGTTAGTTTAAGTAATATTAAATATATTTTATAATATATAGTATTTTTAATATATTATTAAGTTAATATTATATGTTGTTCACCTCTTAACTCCACCACCTATATTCACTCATATCTACCTATCAATCTACACACAAACTAATACATCTTAATCTTACCTCACCCTAATACTACTCTAACTCAACTCACACTCCACTATATTTAAAAATATCTAAACAATAAACATATATCTCCATTCAACTTATACCCCCCTAACAACCACAATACAGAGAGATCTGTGGAAAATAGAATGCTAAATTAATTAACTACTACCTAAAAAATATTATAAACATAATTCATATATATATTTATAACTATATAATAGTTTAAATTAATTAATATTTATATATATATTATATTAATATATTATAATCACCTAATATATATATCAACTATCACTATTAAGCTAATTAACCAATTATTATATATAAATATTGATTACTAGATTTGATAGTGTGTGAGAAACATAACCATTTCGGCAACCCTTTCCGTCACCTTTGGATTTCACTTTCTTATCTATTTTATGAATCAGATTCTTTCATGATTTAGAACACTACCATTCCTGAGTAATAAGATTTAACTACTTGGTAATTATCATTAGTATCTTAGTCACTGTTTATATTTATTTGTTTACGACTCCGTCTATAGTATTTCACTATATTAGTTTTGAGTTATTTTATTCTAGATACGATAAATATAATTTATATTTTTTGGTATATTTAATATAGTTATATATATATATATAATATATAATTATATAGTATATATATTTATTACGATATAGTATATTAATATCATTAATCTAATATTATATATAATATCACCAATATATATATTACATTTTACATATACCTAACTTATTCAAAAATTTATATATACAATTTTTTTACAGTTATATATAGTATAGAATTGATCATAGGTAACATGATTTCAATAAATAAAATATTATAGCTAAATATATATTATTATAATATTATAATATTTTTAATATAATTGTAACTTATGTTATAATATTTTTAGGATTAGAGTTTAAAGTTTTGGGAAGTGAGTAATTTGATATCTTCATTCATGAAAAAATGTTATTACCTTATAATTTAAAATACAATTTTTCTTTAATTAACTATTAGATAAGACTCCCTAACTTGATTTTGCATTACGCATAATACCCTATAGGAAGGTAATTTACTAGGGGTCTCTACGGTATACTTCCGAAAAATGTAGTAATATGAATATACTACAGATGTTATGAGATTACATGACTTAATATTTCCCCACTCCTATTATATACTATATATAGGAATATTAGTACATGATAATTATCTCACGGAACATCCGACCATCGATACTCTTTCTAAGTATTCATACATTATGAGGTTATATATACAATATATATATGTATATGCTGGGTTCACTCCCAACCTATATTGTTCACTTCCTTTATCAGCTAGTTATGTCACCACCATCTCTAGCTGACAGTATACGCGCGATAATCAGACGGTGAGCGCGCCACGCTAAATTTCTCACTTTGTCCTATCCTCCGCGTGTCAGAGCTACGCAGAAATGAGCACACGACGCAGGCTTTTTATAACTCTAGCATGATTTTTATATTATATTTCTCATGTGCAGAATCAAAGCAAAATGTGTAAAGAATTCTCAAAATTAAAACGTTCTATGTATCTAGATGACCATTAAATGAAAAGAATCACCTGCACATCTAAATTAGGCTATCTTTCTGTAAAGTGGTCCGTACCTCTTGGTATCTTACCCAGACAATCTCATCACATTTATTATACTTCTTTTATTTAAGTTAGTCGCATGATTCATAGCACCCCTTGTGCTACGAGGTGCGTTTTGAAAAAGTGGGTTGGTACCGTATAGTCATGTTTTCTCCCACTCGAAAACAACCTGCCGACTGCCTGTAATACGCGTTACTCTTATAATTAAATGACATAAGAGTATTATACACAAGACTAAATTACAATATACGATTCGTATGCTTACACTAATAAGGTGTTTATGGCAACTGAACTGGAAGAAAAACTTTCATGACGTTATAGACCTTTGGCATTATTGATCTCAGACCCTGTCCCAAAAACCGGTGAACCATAATCCCCCCTCAATATGAAATACTCTCTTAAATAGTACTCTGATACGATACAGTCTGATTAATGATTACACAATTCTGTTTTAAGAAATATCTTGCGAGAGACTTGGAAAAAATTAAAATCTTCCTCAAGTACTAAGTACACAGATACACTACTAAATACTATCCCAGTTTTCCTGAACGCCGAATTCGTCCTTAGCAGAAATCCATTTTGCTTAAAGTATACAGCAATTATGTTATAAAAAAACATAACCTTTTTAAAACAATAACAGAGGTGCGCTGAATATTCTTAACAACATTTATTTTTATGTATATTAAGGCCATAGAGATGATAATGTTTATATTGTACAACAGGAGAGAGCGACGAAAAACACGTCGAAAGAGAAATTTAAAGTTAGAAGGTGTTTATTAGAAGAGAATTTGTTAGAAAGTTTAAGTTTTTATAGAATTCTAGAATTTATATCAACAAGAGTGTGAGACACCCAATCGGATATATTCTATCCGTTCTGCAGTAAGAATAGAATCGGATATAAGATATTAAGACGAGAGCAATTCTAGAAGTAAAAAGAGGGATAGCAGAATTGAAAATGCGTGATTTATGAATAATGATATAGATAGTATTCGATCATCGTAGGCATAATGATAGTGGATAAGAGTTAGTATATTGCAGGTGTAGAAGATTACATTAATAAAAGTAAGAATGTTAAAGTAGAGATAAGACAGAACCCTGTAGAGAACAACATCTATTACAAGAAAAAACCGAAAGATAAGATAAGTTCGCTCCATTCAACCACAGTCTAGTATATTGAGTCCGACTTTATGAAGAAAAGCCTATAGACATAATTATAGATGCAAAGAGAAGAAGTAAACCCAAGATAGCGGAGCTTGTAGAGCAGTGATCGCATTGACCATACCTGGTCAAAATGCTATTGTGATTAAGTTCATAAGTCGCCTACAATCGTCAAAGTAGTGCTACACATTTCGTTAGTCCTTGCATCGGAAAACGAAAAACCATAAATAAGTTCTCGGCTAAATTAGTTAAAGAGCGGATGAATGTATCACCAGAAGTTATACTCTTGCGCGAACGCCTGAAATAACCTTTTAATGAGCTATCGCGGACAAATCTCAACATCTATCTCTATTCTATTCTCCACGTCTCTCATGTCTCGTCCTATAGAAGTGAGAGTATTAATAGAAAGGTTTCAAATATCTTTTATTAAGTAATTACAGTAGAGATATTGCTATCGTAGCAAGTATAATGATATAGAAGGATCACCTCTGGAGCTTCCTTTTATCGTATAAAAGGTTGGTACCATGTCTGCTTCCAAACATATTAGGAAAAGTTGTTAGTTATTAGCAGACATAGAGAATAATAGTATATATGAACGAGGGTGATAGGGGCCAGCTCGTGAAAGCACCATCATCCCTCAAAACTCGGAGTGATGCCATCCGGTCAGCACCACTGCCTTCCTTATACGTATCTCATCTAGAATTATTCAACCCATAGCACATACCGATTTTTTTTTTCCAAATGTAATACTACGTTTCGCCTATATGAAATCGAGAGAGTAAAAAGATGAGGAAGAGAATGCGAAGAAGAACTAGAAGGAAAATAGTTAAGAAATAATAGGAGGCCAAGAGATTGGCCCTTTATTCAGTGGAAGTATTTAGACAATAAGAGCCATTCAGATCGATATATAAAGATGAAGGTGAAAAATCAGCTAAATTTTACAGAATTGTTAGAGGTATTATGTGAGCAAATAGAGCCTCAGAAAGATTTCAAGTAGGAGATCCAAAGAGTATAGCTGTCACTTTTCGTACTTATGATGAGATAAGCAAACAGTATATTCTGCTTTACTCAGAAGATGAATATATATATCCCTGCACTGAACTTCTAGTCTAAATGAAAATAATAGCTAATAGAGAAGTATGTATAGGTTATATAAGAAACGATGAATTTTTCCACCCCGTAAAGCTGCTTTCTAGCCTGTAAAATGGCCAGGTGAACAGGCAACGATCGATAACCAGTGAATTAATTGAGATATGAAGATACAGATTGTATTATTAGTCGAGTAAGACAAGCAAAGAACCTGAGGCTATTATCTCTCTGTCGACCGATTACAGTTTCCCACCTTAGGAGCGAAGGCCGCCGCGTCAGAGCGAGAGCGCAAAGCGCGCCGAGTATGCATATAAATCCTAATTTAATAATTAGCTCTAGCGGTTAGAAGCACGCAAGCCCCCCCAGAGTCACCCGCTCCGTCCAGGACCGTATGAGTAGACAGTGAATTAAAATACTGCGCCAGTTGTCGGTTACTACTTACCTTTTAGGCAGACTGGCAGCTTGTTTTTAGGTTAATAATTAAATAGATACTTAATATTTAATAACTGAATATTTAGGTTATGTGATCATGATATTTAACCAATAGGAGCGAAGGTAGTATATTTATAATATAGAGAGAAGGACTAGTGTGAAACATAGTCAAGGTTGTGTTTATTCAAGACATTAGTTTGACTTACGATCCGAGACAATTAAGTATATGTATAGTTCTATTTATAAGTATGCCTACTCACATCTTTAGAGAAATTACCATTGAATAACCTTCGTAGACCTCCTCCCCACCTAAAGTAAATATCAGTATGAGAGAGTACATAATTCCTCTACAACTCATTTCATTGCTGTTACATTTGAAATATTCCCCTATAATAGAGACCTTACAGTATTTTGTAGATAATTAGATGAAAGACTATATTAAAAATCAGCTTATCGTATGTAATAGTGTGAAGTAAAATATTCAAAGAAATAGAGTAAAATCATTTTTGATATGTATAAAAGTACAGTAGCAGTTAAGCACTAGATTATTAAATTTATATAAGTATCATGATAGTATGAAAGAAAGATATTATTGAAACGGGACCATTGCAGACTCAGTGCATACGATGACTAATATTGAGATCATATCGCAAGATCTCTCACTGCATCGTACGTTTTCAGGATCCTTAAATAAAGTCTAGCTAAAATAACTAGCACCACCCATCACCACACCCGTCAAGACCATGCGGGACCAATATGAATAAGATTCATAGGTCATACAACCTTCCACGTGAGAGAGGTGAATGCAATTCTTAGCCAGCTATGTGCTCAAACTACACATGATAGTGCAACGCAATAGCGTTTACTAAGAAAATCGTCTAGAGCTCATTAATTACAGCTCATTACTCCACTCAGAAGAGTCGACAGAGAAATATCCATTTCAGAGAGCACGCCGATGTCTAGAATTCACACATAAATACGAATCTGACCCACCCTAACAAACACTATGACCCTCTTTATACCAATCGAGCCATACACAATCACACTATTGATATAAACCACATGACACCTATAAACAAACCTAACATCGACCAGAACAAAAAACAAAAAAAGAAACATGATAAACATAGAAGAATCACATAACTATACAATACGCTAACCTTAAAAAAATTTAAGCGCACAAAAATCAAAGTTAATAAAGAAAGTTATCTACTTATACCTATAAAAACCAAACTTAAACCCTACACATCACCTTTAACAAAACACAAATTAGCTAAAATTATTAAACCTACAGACTAAAAGACGACAAAAAATTATAAAAAACTAAATCACAAGATTCTAAAATAGATATTAAATATACAGACACTACTAAAATAATGTAACATAATAAAACATTTATATTTTCACAAACACTCCGGAAAAACTAAAAACTTAAAACCTACAACAACTAACTACACTTCCATAGCAGATAACTTTATATAACCACAAAAAAAAAATCTTGCATAAAAAAATCTCAAAACACTTCTATTTATTATCAAAAATCCCCAAACCTTAAACCTCGAAGCTACCGTACACTTACATTATTATACAAAAAATAATGCACTTTGGTTCTTCTTACATCAAACTCCCTCAATTTATGACAAAACTACTATATTTTTTAGAAAAAAGAACACACACACCAACCAACTAAAACACAGACACGATCCTAATACACAATATAAGTAACATTAATAACTGCCAAATGAGGACATATAAGAGGATAAAATTTTTAACAGTATCATCATGAGAAACCACTTTCAAATGGCACACCATAAATTCATACGTTCAAAGATTTATAAAGAAAAACACAGAGAAAATGAAATTTAGCCTTAAGATGGACAATACTTCGACCATAAATATTACTCTTCAATATTAGAATAGAACATATTTAAGAATTATATACTTATTCTAACGTATATTAAATAATAAAAGCAGTTTATATAATTAACAAATGACAAAATACTACATATTTGAATACATTCTAGGATAAACATCTACCGATTTATAAATCTAGGAATAAATATCTATTCAATTATATAACTTAAAATTTATTAAAATAATATATTTATAAGTGAAGCTCGTAATATATTCTATACCAGATAAGTAAATATTCATATTAAATACATACAAAATAATTAATATATATAAATAACCTACATAAATAAAACCATAAATACTTATACCATAACATTCACCAACTAAATATAATACAATAACAAGATTCTCTATGTTATTAATATAAAACCCTTCATTTATTATCACTCAAAAAAATTTATATGAATGTAACATCATATTAAACATCTCAATTCTCACATAGACTTGAATTCTATTACACAACATATAAGCATTAGAAAGTGTATACTCCTCTTACCATTAGGTAAAAACATAACAAAACAAATTGAAAAGAAAAAAATTAAGAAATATCGATCAAAACAAGAGAAAACAAAAAAACAATACTCATATGACTGTTTAGCACTCCTATAAATATGCACAACTAGGTGAGCTATTTTGCGAATATCTTCTATTGAAATTAAATAAACATATTGAGGTAACAGACGACAATTAGTTATTCATGTGATATAAATTTTGGAATATATTCTATATATAAAATCTAGGAATAAAAAAAGGTTAGGTGTAGTTGAAGTAACTCTCAGATGTTTTTGTTATGGAAGTTTATGTCCAAAAAACTTTTTCAGCCCTTACCTTTCTTTTTCCAATTTTCAAATACAGTGTGTGTGGGACACGCCGACCGTTTACATATCCACTTGGATGTTGGAGATTCCAGTTAATATGATCTATATAAAATAATAAGTATAATGAATAATAATATAATTACAAAAAAACATAATATATATATAAATAAATTTTTTATAAATAAAATAAGTAACTGTATATATATATATTACAAAGTTAACACATTCAAATCGCTGAGAAATTTTATATAAATAAAAAAATCTCTACAATTTTAATGAAAATTTTTCGTAGAGATATATAAAAAAATAATAAGATACATATAATAATTAATTCATGTGTATGAATATATTAGAGCACGCTTAGTAGATAAATCAAAATTATATTTGATATATGTATTTAAATATATTATACAATATAATATATATATATATTCCTATTATACACTTAAATACAGTCAAAGTGCTAACTAATGAAACTGTTAGCGAGGATGTTGGGACTAGTGTGACTGGAATATTCTCTTGCCAGAAACCTTGATTGTGACGACTACAGTTTTGGCTGGTATGTTTTATAATGATTCTATTAATTTCCTTATTGTACAGCTTATTAATGCCAGTGAATTCTTTATTTTCTTCACACAAACCACTAATATACCAAAACAGTTGCGTTTTATTACAGATAGTGTTAAAACATCCATCCACCTACATGTCCTCATCTAATACTATGACTCATCAGATAACTAAGTCGTTTTTTACAGAGGTCATGTAGACACACACGATTGTTAAGCGTATCTCACCTTTGCTTAGAGCTAAAACTTTATTGTGATCTAATATCCGACAGACTGCCAGAACTAAACACCGATCTACCCTAATGAATCCTGCTATACCTCATAACTTAAGAGCGCTGTCTTTCTTCGGCAAGTTTATCAAATATAGATTTTTCTCTTGTCCTCACAACTGTGACTACGACCTACTCGTATACTATACCGAGAAATCCACTTTATCCGTTAATGACTTTCACTGAAATTTGGCTCAATCTAGTCATTCCATAACTCACCAACTATACACACGTATCGCGCTTTGTCTCACATAACAAATATATCGTGGTGGCACTCAAAGTGTATGCACAAACTCTTTCTCGACACAAGATCATTGATAGGATTCTATCATAGTATTAAATATGCTGTCAATGAGTGCACCTTGTATTATGTTATTAACACACCAGTCCCAAATACTTCTGTGACAATTCTCACAAGAACTTAACAGCGTATACCATCATCCTCTTACAACAATTATCACAATAACGTACACAAATGTTGTCATGTAATTTAGTTCTTCTCACTCACAATACAGAAATAATCGATACCCCAACCACCATTCCCTAACACACTCTCTGAATAAAAAACCTGTAGCTCACTCCTCATTACAAAACCCATCAATCTTTGTGTGCTCAACCTATTACTGACTAATATAAGAGTGTACGGTTCAACTCTGTGCATCTGTTCCTTACTATCAACGACTACCGAAATTGTTGCATCGTTTATGACGTAAATATCTATATAGAGACCAGGCCGCAAAACATCATAGATCTCTGGCATGGATACATGCTTGCTTCTGATAGATTCATTGCCTAATCTTCCTGAATATATACCAACATCGTCAACCTATCCAACAATCACCTTCTTCTCATACAGCTTGAAATATATACCCCATGACACTCAATCTTATGCCACAGAGATACATAAGCCATTACACAATGTTCTCACTCCGTGCAAAAGTCTACCACAAAGAATATTTAACCAACAAGCAACACAAAATTCGTAGTGTTTTCTCTAGTACGATCCTTAATATGTCATCCAGAATGTCTATACATACTTTTGAGAACACGCATAAACTGAACTTATAAAAATATACATAGTTCTAATCTATACTTTCTTACATTATATAAAAAACACCCGATACAAACCAATAATTTACCCTAAGATGGCCTAGAGAGCAGAAGAAAGAACTCGACAATTCTGAATCCTTCTCAAATATACTCTAGTTGGGAGACAAGAAAACATGGCTGTTTTAATTACCTCAATCCTTATAAACACAATTCCTTCATCTATCTTAAAGGAATAAATTCTACCGCAACATTTCATAATGTTACAATAATATTCGCTTATCATTTCATATGTCTCCATAATCTTACTATATGTCTGCAGCGCATAATAATCTAAATATCTCTCACTTATATAAATAACACATATCTTATATTGAAAAATTTGACACCATCTTGATTTCTAACAGAACTTCATCCCCACCCTAAGCTTGACTCTGCGCTACAGAAAACGGTTGCTTTCCTTAATACTCAAAAGGAAGAACGTATTTCAATAAAGGACTATGATTATATATAAATTCTTAGGAAAAGAAGGTTCCACACAAACTACTGCCCTATCACTACAACTTTCAATTGAAAGTCCGCTAAAGTTATTACTTACGTCTTTGTACAGTCTCTCCTGCCTGTAACCCACAACACTATCTCCAAATCTCTATCCAGATGACGTAACGTTTCCTACTCTTTACATACGAAACCGTATTATAAATAATCTGATACCCACTTCTATCTCTATATTTGAATATCTCAATTCATACTCGTAGCCTTCTCCTATATCAGAAGGAGGAGCTTATTTCAAACACTATTTAACAGGATATCCATTATTTATCTTTCAAGGTTCTACAGGAAACCTATATCCGTTAAATGCAAATATGTACAATTACATCTGAAAGGTAGGCGTTTCACTTTGAAAAGTTATAGAACACCTTTTACTTCACTGCTAAGCTATGTACGAGAGCATAGAGATCACTATTCTAAGTCATCCATTCGTCATGTGAATTAAGACTGGACCCCAATCTTTGTAATTGACATTATACTATACAAATAGCAAATCAAGAAAATAATAATTGGAATTCAGAGAATAATATAATGAATAATTAATATATCAGAATATAATCAAACCAAGTTGCAGGAACTAGTATATACTATAATTAGAGAATGAAATAAAAGTTTAGGACCCAATTGCAACGATATATGTATAAGTATATATAAATTAAAATTAACATGCGCAGAATAAAATACTCAGTCTTATTTGAGATATATATAATATAATAGAAAACATTTATATTTCACTTTTATTAGAGATCTAGATGGGTATATAACACCACATACCTTCCTCCAGAGTGTTGACTTTCCCTAGAGCACACCTAGCTATAACGAGTATTACTCCGAATCGAGAGTTGTTTGTTTTTTCAAAATCCATACTGCACAAACAGAAAAGGAATCTAAGAGCAACCATATATAATATAAATTGGTATACTACGAATATCGATTATAATTCTTAAGATATTCTACTGTATATATAAATATTTATTATTTTATTGGTTATGGATAAAAATGATAAAAATATCTATCTTAGATTAATATCTGATTATTTTATTCTAATCTTACTAATATATGATTTATTATTATTTGTATTATTATTATTTCATTTATATATTAGAATTATTATATATATATAATATACTGTAATTATATATATTTTGATTAATTATTAAATATAAAAATGTATTTTATATATTATAAATAAAAGAAAATTACTTGTTTTCTTAGGCATACCTTACTGAATATATCTTTTCATAAGATATATTATTATATCTTTAGATATTATTTTTTATTATGTATATATATTATAGTTTATACTATATATATGAGTTTAGCTTGTATATCGAGAGTGTATCTCACTCCTCCTAACTGACTGGCTTGTGTATCTTTTTAAACTTTATAAGCTATTTTGATGTTGCATTGCTTATAACTATATATGATGTTTTTCTTTGCTCCAGTAAAGAGCTCTTCAGCTGTGTGAGAGGAAATCTGTCAATAAGTTTAAATATATTCAGTAGTGAAAAAAAGGAATGCGTAATCTTTCATCCAACCACATTAATTATTGTTCACTGATTCAGCTCCCCCTAGTTGTGCTTATAGCAAAAGTCTGCTATAATGGTGAGCAAAGATATAATGAAGTATAACTAGTGGACGGAAGGCACCTTTTCGCATATTTGCCTAAACCCTAAATAATTTATGATTTAGAGCCAATATGGTGTTACTCTACAATTAGCAATGCCGCCGATGAGCTATTTACCCTTTCCTTTTCGACTGACTATGTGTGTCTAGCCATCAATTTAATACTCATAAAACATATAAATTGTTAGGATTTCTCAAAAAATAATATTGTTACGCTATATAGTATCGATCGATAACACAGCTGCGTACTATGCACTTTATTAATAATTTAATAGTAATAATTTTAGTATATATATATATATTATTATAATAGTATATAGTATATATATATATATATATATCATTAGATATATATATATATAGCAATAGTATTTTGATAATATACTAATATATATAGTGAGTTATTTAGCTAGTATACTTGTATCATATATAATATGTATATATATCCTATATATATATATAAGTTTATATATATTAAGGTTATGTTACAGTAGGGTTATTATATTTTATTATATATATTATTTATATAGTTATATTAATTTATATATTATATGATATATTATATATAAGCTCTATTTTATATATAAGTAAGAGTCACAAAAGGATCTACTAATGATGTCTCTAAATAACACCCAAGTGTCGACTGAGGAATTTGTCTATGGAAAAGACAAACAACTTACCAATGAAAATAAAACTACACTTTATGCAATAACATTTTAAAGTATTTAAACAGAAAAAAATTATAAACAAAGTAAAATAAATATAGTCATAGAGATTGATGATAGTAGCTTTCGATAATATTTATAGAACGGAGAGGGCGCATTTTACCTCTTCTCCCACATACAATTACTAGCAAAAAACTCAGCGCCTCCACCCCGTAGGGTATTTCAGGGATGAATGTGCCTTTTATGATAATCAACTCCGCTTAACTTTTACCAACTCTACCGCCTTCCCATCCGTGAACTACAACGGAACACCAAACACACAATGTGGAGCCCAAGATTATCCTGGTCCTCAATTTGACGCCAAAAATAGGCCAGATACGGGTTAAAGGGTCGAGCGTTCACAGGTTTACCTACAGTGCTCCACAAGTCTAATGTGCCTCTTCTCATTGTAGGTGACCGGGTAGTCTATACTCTTAACCTTGCTCACATCAATGGCAAACCACAGTGTGTATTGTTTAACTGTTAAGTGATCCGAATGTTTGAAAGAGGATATTCAAAAGACCTTTTACACGCATGGAGCCCGATGGAGCTTTTGTAATAATTATATAATATATATATATATATTAACGTTAGAAAGGAAGAAGGTGATAAGTAACAAATTGGTAACTTTACGGTAGAGCGAATTAAAAAAAAATTATTTTGAAAAAATTTTATAACTTTTTTTTTACTTTAACATTTCGAAACCGACAAAGTGAACTTTAAAATTATGAATTATGTTCTTTTGCGATTTCTATAAATTATTTAATAAAATGTATGGTTGTGAGATAAGAATTAAACAATGATATAAAATAGCATATCCTTAAGGCGGTGTTAATTTAACACTAAATTTAATAATTATTATTATTAATATTTTAATATTTATTGATATTAAAATTTAATTAATTACTATTTTAAAGTACAAAAAGAAAAAAAATATTTAACAAAATTTGTCTTCAGTGACATGATAGTTTCAGTTACTTCTTAAACAAAATAATGTAAAATAATACAATGTAAACTATATTATAACAGGTAAACTAACTATCTTATAACAGGTAAACTAATAACAGGTAAACTAAGTATCTTATATATCTTATTTGCTGGTTAAGAAATAATATAAATTTTGACCACAGACAAAAGTTGACATAAAACTCTAAAACTGGAGTTAGATAAAAAAATCCTTTTCAAAACTTAAAACCTATTTAGTATCAAAGGAAATGATGAATTGAGATCAGGTAATACAGGATAAGCGTCACTGTTACGGTCGGCAGCGTAGAAGCTTAAGTAACATTTTCAATACAAAGTACTGTACATTAAGTAATATTTTGGATGCATAATACTGTACGTACATTTAAGTAATATTTTGGACGCATTAATGATAAATCAGATTAAAGAATGAACCATCCAATAATTAATTTGTATTGAAATGGAATAACTGAACCAAATAAAATATATTCTCTCTCTCTCTCTCTCTCTCTCTCTCTCTCTCTCTCTTCTCTCTCTCTCCTCTTCTCTTCTCTCTCTTCTCTCTCTCTCTCTCTCTCGATGTATAAGGAATTGCATAAAAAAGCGTAAGAAGTAATTATTATTATTTTATATATTCAAAACAGGTTATTTTTTTTTTAAATACACTATGTAACTTAAGAACTAAAACAAATCCATTTGCCTCTCTTATTAAATACAGTTGACTTAAGAGCTCAAAATAATTTGTCATAGAGAGCTGAAACCTACTGGTATATTATTCGATTTTAGTATTTTCAAAATTTTAGTATTACTGGTGCTATCTCAACTTTGCCAAAATTATCTCTTATGACCTTTTTCCATTCAACATTATATAATATTATATATATATATATATATATATATATATTAATATAAATATAATATATATATATATATATATTATATATATTATATATATATATATATATATATATAATATATATATATATATATTTATTTCATTTATTGCCCCCCCGGACTTCCCTTATATGAACGAAGCCATGCCATATTTCAGGAATCACTACTATCCAACCCGCGGAGCCACAAGGTCATTCGGGGAGGTGTTTGGTATTGTATTCTATAAGGGTGTGAGGGTTTGGGGCATTTTCAGGAGTAGGTGTACGACAGTTTCTGGCTCTGTCGAGCATCTCTGATAGACAGGTTTGTGGTGGTTTGGTTGAGTTTTAATCTATGTTTATAAATTCTTGGAAGGTTTGGGTGATAGCGGATGTCAATCTGTGTCTTTCGTGGCGAGTGGGTTTTTGGGTGAAGGGGAGTATCTTTCGGGGGGGGGGGTACGTGTTTGTGAGGTTATTAGTTGAACGGTTTTTAAGGTATCTCTGTGTGAAATATGAATGAATATGATTTGTTAAAGGGGTTATTTGGGGAGAGGGGGATGGTTCTGAAGAGTTCGTCATAGTCGAGTGCTGCGGAAGAGGGAGGGAATTTCAAGCGCTGTGGTGTGTGCTCCTGAAAGAAGTTATGACAGGGGTGGGAGGGGTCGAGAGTCTGGCATATATTGGGGGTTCCTATCATATCAAGATGGGCCTCTTTTGGTAGAATTTTTGTTTCTTCATGCAGTTTTTGAATAGGGGTGGTTTACAGGCAAACGTTCTTTTTCGGGAACGTGGATGGCCTAGTGGATAGAGCACCCGTTACTGTTAACTCAGCGACGCAGAGTCCTATACTTTCGAATCCCGCTGATGGAGAGTAAAATCTCCTTTGTAGTTTATTCCAATTGTTGGGGGAGGTTAGTGGGTACCAGACTGTTGATCCATAGTTGAATGTAGTTCTTGTGAATTGTTTGTTGTTGACAGCGTGGATGTTTTTCCGTTGCTGAAATTGTGTTGGATAGGTTTCGAAGTACATTCAATTTCTTGTTCTGTGCTTTGATATGATGTTTGGATCGTGTAGTGTAAAGATGAAGTGAGTGTCGAAGGGTTAAATTTCCGAGTATTTTGGGGTGTTTTGTTTAAGGGAATGATGGAGTTGTTTAGTGTTACTTGTGGGTGGAGAGATGACTGGTGTTTGTCAGTTGTGATTAAGGTAATAGATGATTTCTCTGTAGAGGCTGAGATTCTATTGGATGTCAGCCCAATTTCTAGGGTAATTTCTGTAGTAGTGAGGATCGTAGCGTGGGTTACATGAGGGGTCTGTATGGTTTAGTTAAGTCGTCCAAGCGTAAGCGTTATTATTTTTGAGTTAGGAGATTGGGAGTAGTGATATCGGCAGTAAATAGGTTGAACAGAAAAGAGGACAGGATGGCTCCTTGGGGAACTCCATCTCTTAACTTCACTGTTTTTGAGTTCTGGTGTTTGCTTGATACCTGGGCTGTGCGTCAAAAAGTTTAAGATAACCAATTTTTTGTAGTTGTTATGTAAAGGGTGCGTTTTAGAATTTTTTGGAATAGGATGTATCTGGGTATTGTTGTCAAAAGCTTTACTGGATGTTATGGCTAAGGAGGATATTTTTCTTTGAGAGTGTTTTGTTTAGTCCATTTATGAATACTTTTGTGTATGTTAGTTAGAGCTGTTGATGTAGAACAGCGTTTCCCAACCTGGGGTACGCGTACCCCTGGTGGTGCTCGGCAGACCGGTTGAGGGTACTTTGAAAATAATATTGGTATGTGGAAATACAATTGAAATTATTATGAGCCATGTTCAAAGACTTGTATATCAAAATGGAAGTTATTATGAACTTTTATCATAAGTTAATGCGGTTACAAATTATTTTATTGCTGTTTTTATTAGTTTTGATAGTTAAAAAAAAACTAAATTGAAATAATTTTAAAATGTAAAATCAAATAAAGTACCCAAGAATGTCATTAATTTGAGTTTTGATTATTTGATTATTTATAAATAAGCTTCTTGAAAAAATACAAACTTTTAGCGTGAAGGGATGGATGGGTGTTGGGTTATAGTAAAAGGGGTACTAATACATGAAAACCCGAATCAAGGGGGTACAGGAGAAGAAAAAGGTTGGGAAGCACTGATGTAGAATGAGATTTTTTTTTAAAGCCGTGTTGATAACTTGGGGAGTGGATGGTGGTTTGAATTTTTGTAGTATGATTTTCTCCATGAGTTTGTATATGGGATGAGAAGGGATATGGGTGTATGAAAATGGGAGATTGGGATCTTTTCTGGGTTTTAATTTAGGTATGATGATTGCTTTTTTCCAGTTTGGGGGGATGTAGTTGAGAGACCAGGATTTATTGAAGATATCAATGATGAAAGATATGGTAGCTGGTCCAAAGTGTTTTATATGAAGTTGGAGATATTGACAGGTCAGGTGGCGGGGGAATTTTTTAGGGTTTTGATGAGTTTATTTATTTCTTGGGTGGTGAATGGGGTCCGGGTTGACTTCTAATTGTATTGTTTTGAGTTTGCGTATTATTCTTCTATTATTTGCGTGAGTGGGTTTATTTGATATGTTGGAATAGTGTTGTGCGAGGATGTTGCAGTGTTGTTTGAAAGAGGGGAGGGAGTCGTTGTGTCCTCTTAGAGCTTCATTTGTGGGTGGGGTGTTATTCTGCGAGCTGTGGAGACGTTTTATTATCTGCCACGTTTTTTTCTCTTCAGGTAGGCCTATGCTGTCCTTTAGGTGTTTCTTGAATTTTTCTAATGTGTGGGTGGAAATTAAATTGGTGATCTGTGTGTTTATTTGTGCGGTCAGTTCTGGGGTATATATTCGTTGTTGTCGGATGGTGTTTCTTTGTTTTGTTTTATTGTTACAGATTTCGGGGGTAAGTGAGGGGTTGTAGTGTTTTCTGTGACCTTTAGGTATGTAAAGATTGGAGGCTTTCTGCACTATTTTGGTGAAGTTATCTATGTTTTATTACGTTACAGATTTCGGGGGTAAGTGAGGGGTTGTAGTGTTTTCTGTGACCTTTAGGTATGTAAAGATTGGAGGCTTTCTGCACTATTTTGGTGAAGTTATCTATGATTTTGTGTAGAGAGCGGGAGTTGTGGTTTGGTGGTGTGGGTAGATTGGATTCAATGTGTTGGGTGAAGTTCTGCCAATTTTCTTTTTTGTAGTTTGTGAATGTTGTGGTTATTTTGGGTTTGGTAATTTTTGTTGTTTGATAGGTGATTATTATTGGGATGTGGTCTGATGGAAAATCAATTTCTGTATCCATGTGATGTTGGTGTAGAGAGATGGGGAGGAGAAAGTTATGTCAGGGGATGTCTTGGTTTGATTGGTTTGGGGGGGTCGGGAGAAATGATTTTAAAAATATTTAATATGTTTAATGGATCGATATCGAAGTTCGTTGAGATGTGGATTCCTTCGTTGTCAGAGGGGTAATCGCTGTACCAGGAGGTGTGGTGGGCATTGAAGTCGCCTCCTATTATTAGATTCTTTTTTGTGTTGATAGGGTGTAAATTTGGTTTGTAGTTGCTTGGGCAGTGTTGGGATGTGGGATGGGGAATGTATATATTTATGATATTATGAGGGGTGTTATTGAAGAGAATGGTAAATGATTGAATATTGAGGATTGGGTCATTCAGCAGGTTGATGGTTTCAGTTGGGGTGTTGTGGTAGGGTAAATTGTTTTTAATTAATGTTAGTAGTGTGTGATTTTCTGGTGGTGAGTTGGAGTAGATGGAGTCATATCCATGGAAGGGTGTTTTTAAAGTGTTTTGTGGTGTATGTGCTTCCTGTATTAGGGCTACATCAATGTTGTGTTTGGAAAGAAAGGTTGCAATTTCGGATTGTTTACCGTTTAAGCCGTTTATGTTCATCTGGAGAATTTTTATAGTAGATTTGTTAGTGTTTTGTTTGTTTTGGGATGGAGTGGTAGTTGGTGGGTTGCATATGAAGCAGGACCATTTGTGATTATGTCGAGGTAGAAGCGTGAAAGGGGAGCATTTGTTCTTATGGATCCATTTTTTGCATTGGGAACATTCTATAGATGGTTGGTTTCTTGTAATGTGTTTTTTACAGATGGGGCAAATATATTTTTGTGGGCCAGGGTTTGGATTAATGTGGCCGGATTGTTCCAGCTCAGTGCTGATGATATCAGTTATGGAGTTTTTGTTATCTATATTTAATGATCTATAGGGGTGGAGCGGTTGGAGGTTGGTCATGGTTGGTTTAGCCTACGAGAGGTTTTTATTGATGGGAATATATAGATCAAAACACGAAACGCATAATATTAACATAGCAGACATATGAAAACTATAAAAATAAAAACACAAATAGCAATTACAAAGATATGAATAACAATCACATAAATAAAGAGAACAGTACAATTCATATAGATGTGACCCATGTAGTATCATAAATCATAATTACAATTTTGTAATGGAGTGGACATTTTATATTTTGGTACATGTTAGGATCTTTGATTATTATTATATTAATTGAATCTAAGTTTGGGCAAATATAGATATGATTACAAAGATTACAACAGTTTGAGTTGGATAATCTGATATAACGTAGTAGAGGGGTCACTTCCTGATTGAGGGAGGATGATTTCTTCAGGTTCGGTGAGGAGGGGACCAGTTTTGTCCCCCCCCCCCGAGGATGGTAGGTTGCTGCCTCTGGCATCCAGGGGTTCACCTGGATAGGGAGAATTCTCTGCTTTTTGAGGCTGCGATGACGTTCGGACTTCCCTAGCTTCGCTGCAACTTTCGCCGACACCACAGGTAGGCAAGCAGAAACTGTCGGATATATATATATATATATATATATATATAATAAATTTATATACTTATATTATATTATATATATATTATATATATATCAATATATATTATATAATATATATATAATAATATTATATATATTATATATATATATATATTATATATAATATATAATATATATATAATAGCGTATTATTATATTATATATATATTAGTATACACAAAGAGTCTATAATATATATATATATATATATATATATATATATATATATAATTATATATATATATACTCAAATTAATGAACATAGGTGAGAAGAACAATTTTTAGCAAGTACATAAAAATTTTAAACATAAAGCTGAACATAAACAACAGTCCAATTTCAACTTCTTCAAGTTTGCTTTGAATTTCCATAATTTTCAGAGCATGTACTCTTACATTTTTTTTAGCCTTGTGTACATTTTATGTGTATGTATGAAGCAGTGTACACATGATGGATTTTTGTCGAAGGGACTTCTAATTTGCATGAAGATAGTTTTAAAAAAAGAAAAAGAAGTTTTATGTGGATAAAATCTGAGATATTTGATTGGGTTTTGTTGAAATTTATATCAATAGATTTGTGAATATTTGTGGTGAATATTTTTGTTTGAGTTTCATTGACATAATCTGTAAAAATAAATTTACCTGAAATAACAAGAGCTTAATAAACAAATTTTATTAAAAACACACACGCTCACACACACATCTATATCATATTATATAATATATATATAATATATAGTATATATATATATTATAATATATTCTATATATATTTATATTATATATAAGTATATATTCTATTATATTATATATATATTATATAAATAATTACTTATTACTAATATATATTCTCTGTATATTAAATAGTGGAGAAACTAGATGGAAAAATGTTCAATAATTTAACAAGATTTTAATAGTAGAGTGACTAAAGGAATGAGTATAGCAGTGACGTTTAGGGTCATAAACGAGATTGAGATAGAAAAAGGATGGGATTTTGTGTAAAAAACAAGATTGTCCTCAAAGCATGAGTCGTGCTACCAAAGAGTTCAAAGGAGCAGAGTTTGTTATAAAGTGAGACTATAAGTCGGGACCTATTTAAAACATTAGAGGAAGTCAGCAAGAGTTTATGAGTTGATGATACAAAAAAAAAACTCACACTTCACTCTTTCTAACAGAGCTGCAAATGTTTGACACCTCTAGATATGTGTACTCCATGCAAGGGCGGAGTACAAAGCTACACAGAGCAACCATCTTATTTGTTATGAAGAAATTCAAAATCCACTTCACACAAACTCAATGTTTAGAAACTTGTGTAATAGAAAAACAATATAATTGTTAGAGGAAAGTTCATCCGAAAAATAAATACAAAGAATATGAAAAACATACGAAGGTTTTAGTCATTCAGATGTTTGTTTTCTTTCGTACAAGATGTTAAAGATGTATGGATGATTATTTCGAATAGAGAGACGATGGAGCTGAGTTATTCAAGCTTTGAAGACAACCTCTCTCTCTCTCTCTCTCCTCTCTCTCTCTCTCTCTCTCTTCTCTCTCTTCTTCTCTCTCTCTTCTTCTCCTCATCTCCCGACTTCTCTCTCTCTCTCTCTTCTCTCTCTCTCTCTCTCTCTCTCTCTCTCTCTCTCTCTCGAATTTGTCTGCACGAAATAGAAGTAAGAGAAATGTTGAAGCTCTGTTTGCTCCCAGGGCGCTGGTCTAAAGGATCAGCTATTTGCCTATTTGTATTAGTTGCTTTTGAATAATTAATGAAGACTGAAATTATCGAGATAAGAATAGAAGATTAAAATATTACTAAAAAATTATTGATAAATAAAAGTAAAAAGGTTGGGCTGGTAGGTAATTAAACAGAACTTTGAGGAACAATAATATATTGAAATTTAAAATGGAAAAACACTGGTCGTTTACAATAGTTGCTATAAAGCGAGCGACCGACCGGATAGAAAACCAAGGACAAAGAAACTGAAAATAAGTTATCACTATTAGGTAATAGGTCGGAACTTTGGAAGTTATAGTATGTTAAAGAGTTACTACAGCTTCTCAAAGTTGTTATGAATAGAGATTTGACAGGCGAATTCATTAGCTGTATGTTCAAAGCTAGTGCAAAGCTATTGGTAATGGCGAATACTGGAATTACCTAAAGTTCAATTATGGAGTTTATAGTGTCGATGGATTAAGAATATTTAGCATAGAGTTCGAAAATTAAAAGGAAACAAGTGGACTTTATTTAAAAAAAAAAAAATAAATAAATAAAAAAAAAAAAAAAAAAAAAAATAAAAAAACGAATGTTATAAGGTAAAAATTTTCAAATTAATAACTATAGCAGAAAAAAGACGTCATTGATGCGAACACACCACAACATCCTCCATTTGATGAAAACTGTATAGATAGACACCGTAAATGGATACAGATTAATGCTTACAGTTTAAACCCTCAATCCCATGAGTTTCACGTAAGAAGAGATAATTTTTTGGAAGGAGAGGTGATGTTCAACAATAGGGAACTAGAATAAAGGTTACGATTGTTGCCTTATTTAATGACAAAAGAACACCGTTCTTCAGAGGAATTCAACATTCCCATAATAAATAATAAATAATAATAATAATAATAATAATAATACATAATATATTCTAATATTAAATAACAAGCTTATAGATTTTCAGCCATAAGCCTATTTATAAATTGAAGATCCACCCAAATATTTTTATTTGCTACAATCAAATACAATATAACAAGAAATTTGAACTTATTTAATTGTAAAAAGAATAACTTGATTGGATATTACTCTTAAAATAATAAAACATCGTGATCTAGCCTTATTTCCACGATTGTACAAAAAGAATACTTCTTCTCACTTTTTTTGAAGAAATTGATCGAAAAAATATTTAAATCCGGTATCCTGCTATTCATCATGTAAAGTCTGTTCTCTTGAGTATGATATTAATGTATTGTAAGTGATCTGGGTATTACGAAAAATCATTGCAAGCCTTATGAAGAGTAAAGTCAATTAATATCCTTTACAGCATCTCTAAAACGATAAGTCCAAACTAGCGAGACTGTGATGTTTTTCTCCTCAGACCGATCACCATAGGCAACGTAGGCATATCCGTAAACGTGATGCTGAGCTGGAAATATACTTCACGACACCCTACTATGCTGAAGAGGGTAATTTATACTATCTGTGCAGAATAAACCCTGTGACTTGCACATGAACAAACAAAACGCACCGCAGACTCGGAGTCCGCACCTATATCATTGACCCCGTCCGAGAGCATCAACCACCCAGTATGCTCATATGTATATACAAAATATCAGAATTGCATTTCAATCAACTAATTGTAAGTAAATACTAAAGGCTCCTATATTAAGTGAAGTAGGCTATAATTTTCACCAAAGATGAGTAAAGTATATAACATTTCCAATGTCATTCTTTGCCTCTAGAAAAAAAACACACCTTTTGACTCTGTACGCTATGGCTATAAAAGATGTAGAAGAATCCCTTCCCGTTTACATACGGGCGCATTGTTATGCAAATTTCATATTAGAAAGAAGCAGATGCCGTAACTGTAGCATATTGGATTAAATTATAAGAGGTGCTACAGTCAGGATATATTTTTCATTCTTCATTAATCATACTCTCATCAGTGTAAAGATTAGTATAAGAAAGAACGCCTGTAAATGGGCGAAGAAAGGTAATTTCAGGGATTCAAAAATGCAGATTACGGATGGGCCTATCGGCTGATTTTTTTGCATAAGCTATGGAGGAAATTGCTGAAGGCCTGCATACTTCAAGAGAGGTTGGGGGAATATATGGCTAAAGAAAGCCACATAGCTATAAGAACTAACGTTGTGATACATATTTCAAGATATTGCTGCAGGACAATAATCCTCGTAACAACAGCATAAAAAGACGTGATCGCGATTATGTTTCAGAATGAGATGGTTGACTGCTGATTAGCGTTAAAAAATAAGGCGTAAAGTCAGGTCAAGGTCGACGGCACCATGAAGATTACCTCATCAATAGTTAAAACAGCTAGCGGAAAGAAAAACTCAAAAGAAAATGTATCTGATGTGTTTGCCTATTAATTACAACTGATAACTCTTATACGAGCTGTGTATTACTGTAATATTCCTAAGATAATGTTTTTCATGAAAATGTTACTTATTTATACGAGACAGACCTCGCACGATTAGCAAGCATGCATTTCCTTCACATCCTCTAGTCTCTTATTGGTCTGTAATAGTGTGAATTGGATCTCCTTCCTCATTGAACCCTACAACAGATTAGCGTACCCAGAATTCTCGCAACCTCTTATCCATATTAATCTTCATGCAATTCTATTACCAATACAGATGCTTCCTCTAGGGTTCAACATCAATTCCACGGATTCCTATCAAATACCCTAGATCCCTGCTAAATACGCCTGTTTTATAGTAAAAAACGAAAATCTTAGCTCACAAGACGCTGATGGCTATCAGCCATTCTTCCTTCGGGTGAATGCACCTCACGAGTCTATACAGAATCAAGAATCTTCCGCTGACCGCTATACCATGTTTTCACCCAGGTTTGAAGATCTCAATCATTCTTTAACGGAACCTTCACTAGGTGCGATCAGCGGCTAAATACTTAATCCTTATAGAAGCTAACTATAGTACATTGTTTAAATTATTCTAATCTAGGTTACTCATCTCCAGTCATCGATTGTTCTTATAGTTTCAAGATCAGACGCTGCACCATATGAGAATAAAGCAGCTAAAGTCATAAGCTTACCTACTTAGATAATTTTACGACCGATTACAATAGGCAGATACTCTTCTCTCAAGAAAAAAACGACTCATTCTACCATCTGATAGATAACTAGAATACAGTCTTATATCACGCTCTAAATTTCACTAAATTTGTCGCATTAAAACTAAAAATATAAACTCTGCTACAGCTTTATGTCCAGAACCTGTTTTCAACACTTATCTCTATGTTCGAAAAGTGAAATTATCTCCACAGCGTCATTTGGAATTGAAAATTCGGCTTATTGATCGACGTTCAGCAAAGTACTCCTATAAGAATGTTGAAACACAAAGATAATGTAATTTCACCAAGGAGTTAGCGCAGATCAAAATATCCCTAACATTGTGTAACGGAAAAGTATTTACACACAAAGTAATATATAGTCGGATTGCTGGACAAATGCACGCGCTCTCATCATGGAGACATTATTTAACAAAAAGTCGACCCTATAAATTCACCACCTTCGGGCTTAAGGTTATCGTTTACATGTGCAAGTGGAGCTCCTCAACGACGTGATGGTTATGAAATGCTATATCACGAACCCTTCTCTCTGCTAACTCGCCTATTTTACCACCTTAAAGCCAAGACTGTATCAGTGTCAAATGTTGGGACGGCTTAAATCCTTGCTAAGAGATACTCGCATCCAAGAAATATAAGAAGGAGAGTGCAAATAGAAACTCACAGCTGACCTGTTCCGAGCTTGTAACGCATATCATTTAAACATTTGAAAAAGGGTACCTTAGACTATAGTCTCTCTTTTGGATCATCTACAGAGCACCCATCAAGCTGATAGAATGGTTATTTAATGTCTAGCCTTTTCCATAGATTATTAACAAATGTTCAAGCATTTACTTATGAATTAATTTAAATCATTATATGAATGAGAAAATAAATCTGTGATTTAAAAATAGCAGAAAAATCGCTTTTTAGAATAGTGTTCTCTAATTAACGAAATAAAACTCTGCTAAAGCTTATGGAGAATAGGATACCCTGCTTCATATTCAATTACATTTCCTCGTACATCACGCTCAACAGAACATTTGGATTCCTTTATAGAGCAAAAAATTATGCTGTTGCACATAACTTATTTCTGTGAATCTTAAAATATACTACTTGATCGAATAATTGATGTCAATCCCTAGTTTTTAAAATTATAATAGAAGTTGGCTGTAAAAAAGAGATAAACCCGTTCAACCCATATATTCTAATTTGTGTGGAATCTATTGTATCTATTTATTTCATTATGTGCTTTTTAAATAATATATGTGTTAATAAACAGTAAATATATTTTGGCTAAAAATTTTGTATGTCAAATTTGAAATTAAATAAAAAATATTAATAATGTAATACCATTATGTTTAATAATGAAAAAAATGCGGTCTTACTACCCTAAAACTAGTATAGACCTAAAAAGAGCTTTTTATAAAAGTTTCGGATACAATTTTATTAAAATAAAATGTTTATATTATCCAGACCACGTTTGTAACTTTTTACATTTATCAATTTTTATAATAATAATAAAATAACTAAATAATAATATTATATAAACATTAATAACTAAAATAAACAAGTATTAAACAAAATATTAAAAGCTATAATAAGAAACAATAATGTTTCAAATAGAAAATATGAGTTAAAGCATAAAGCATATGCGTTAAAACAAAGTAAACGCGAGATGTAAAGAGATTGTAGGGAAGATAAAGCAGTAAAGAGCAAAGTGTATTTGTTTGATTAGCATATTAATACACTTTACTGATTGTAGCCATTTAAGTATATGTAATGTTACATAAATATTATGAGTTAAAGCAACGTAATTGAAAACATGGGTTAAAGCAGTTAAACATGAGTTAAAACAGTAAAGCAGAGTAAAACAAAAGCAAACTAATCCTTTGGTGTTATGTTAACACCTCTATGTATTTACTTATAATTTACATGCTTTAAGGCATGTCAAAGGAAAGATGTGAGGTGTCTCATTTCGTAGGAGAGTTGTAATGATAATGGTAGGTCATCCTATATTTGAAAAAGAGAATTCTTGATGGTTTACGCATATATCATACTTTTCATCCGCTCATTACGTTCGCCGTAGGGTAATATTTGCGGCCTAGCGGCTGCACGGCGGCGCGGTTACCGCGGAAAATATTAGCGGCCTGCCGGGCGCCAACGCGGCGGTCGGTTACCGCGGTCAATAGTGGCGCCTGCGGGCCGGCACGTGGCGGCGGCTTTAGCGGCGGAGGCTCACTTCTAGCGGACCGCTGGACTCTGAAACGTTTGCCGGTCACCGTCTCAAATGTGTAACTCTTTAAGAATATAATATTCTCGATAAGAAAACTAACTTCATATAGGAAGGCATCCTAGCACTGTGTAAATATGTACACCCAATCGCATTCCGTCATACCTCTATAACCTAGGCTAGACACCCATTAATTAGGCCTATTCTGGCTCAGGGGAGGTGAGAAAAGAGTCGCCTTGAAACAAAAGTTGGCACTCAGTTGGCACTAATCTGGGGCACTCACTTGCACTATGTGGCACTCACTTGGCCACTCAATGGCACTCAATTGGCACTATGCCCTGGCACTCATCTATACTCATAGAACACTAAGTAGAACATCACTAGATACCCTTCACGGTGAATAGGGAACGCACAAAGTTGAACAATCAAATAAATCTGAGTCATTACAAAGATGAACACTATCATCATATAGCTGTCAATTACAACAGTGATAACCGCCATACGAGACGTCACTCAAAGTTGAGTCATCAAAGCAGAACAATCAATAGCCCTCAAAAAAGCTACAAGGTCAAAATTAGGGTGGGCCGAAAATGGACCCAATGGGGACCAAAGGAAATGCGGTAAGTGTTGTGTATACATGTGATATAACGTACTAAACAGTGAGTGTCAAATGCGTAATGTAGAGTGTTAGTGTCATAGTGAATGTTATGTATAAGTGTCAGTGATGCTGTGTGTGTGTGTGTTAGATTGACCGAAAATATCAAAAAAACGAGGGCTAGAAGCCCCCTCGCAAGGATGGTCCAAAAAAATTAAGAATACCTACATCGTTTTAAGTTCCAAAACAAGGTCAAGGCAAGCAAAAATTAATCGGTGGACAAATTGACCATGGAAGACCAAAGGTGGCGTAAAATAGTGGGCATACGTACGACGGATGCTCAGCATCCGTCTAGCTAGTCACTCTTCGAAGGCATCGTCGAAAAAAAGGTCCAAGGCCCTTAAAAAAAGTCAAGCAGCCCAAAAAAAAGGTCAATGTGCCAAAAAAGATATACAAGGCCCAAAAAAATTGCTTGCCCCAAAAAAAGTGTCAAGTCGTCCCCATTAAGGTAATGATCTTGTAGGTCCCAAGGTAAGTCAGGTCCATGCTGGTAAAAGAGAGAGTAGGTCGGTCCAGGTCAGGGGAGTAAATCAAGAACAAAATTTTAGTCACAATGTACCCGACTACTGATACACCTAGATGTAAGTTCAGTAGTAGCATTATATATATATATATATAATAATATTATAATATATATTAATATATATATTATATATATATACATATATATATAATATATATATATATAAATATATATTAAGATATAATTATTAAATATATATAATATAGAATATAATATATATATATAAATATATAATAATATACTATTTATATATATATATATAATATATATATATATATATATAATATATATATATTATACTATATATAAAGGTACCGTAAAATGGGGGAAATCCCAAAGGATAAAGCTAAATATTAGAATAAATTTGTTGATAATTTATTTTTAATTTAATTAAAATTTAAAATTGAAGATCATTGAAAAGAATTAAAATATTAAAAAAAAGAATAAGTTATAAAAGAATAAAAATAGAAAATAAAAAGAAGTAAAATTAGAAAACAAAAAGAATTAGAAAATTTGTACAAGAAGATGTAGTAGCCACCATGAAAAATATAAATTACAAGGAACGTACTAATAACGTAAGCCCAGGATACAAAGAGACACTGCCATAGAGATTGGAACATTAAGTTTACACAATCTATCGAGGAAAAAAGGAGTATTCTTGATTGTTACATTGAATCACTTTACAAATGTAGTAAGTCGTCTAGCTGATACCTAAAAAACACACCAAATATAGCAAAGGTTGAGAAAGAGAAACAAGTGAGAGTAACCCAGGGACGAACCATTGGATAGTGGAGTTTCTTTACTAAAAGTAATATTTTAAAAAAAAGAAAACAAGGAAGAAAGAAAAGCAGAAGGTAAGAAATACACTAAATTGAGGGAAAGCAGAGAAAATGCTATTGGCAAGAAAGTTTTAGGTAAGGGAAAAGGAGTGGAGGAAGGCGAAGGAAAAAGGCAAAAAAAAAGAG
>JABUQX010024668.1:0-62817 GCA_015478945.1 Trachelipus rathkii | reverse complement strand
CCTCCGAGATTTGAACCATAAAAGTAAAGCGAAAAAGAAAAGATAAAAAGAATAAATAAAAGTCTGCAAAATCGTTAAATTGATAGTAAATATAAAATAAAAATAAAAGTAAGCAAAACGTAGGAATAAGTAATATATTTCCTCATAGTACATGTCTTAAAAGGAATAACCTGTCAACCGTAACCAACATTTCACGAAATTTCAGTCAAAATAATATAGAGTCGTCACATGCTATTCATCGTCACATAAAATGCTCAAAACAGACTCTTTACTTCGAATATCAATATAAATTCTAATATCACATACGCATATATTTTTCGCTCCAGAAACCTTTCCTAGTTATTCCAATTTGTCCAATTCAAGAAAAATACCAATAATCCTTAACATTCACGTTGGGGCGGCAGCTTCACGTAAAGTGCTTGAAAAATTATATCAAAATTGTATTTTTTCGATTCCCCGAATTGTTCACTTTCACATCGGGCGAACTTAATATTTATAAGGCGCTAAATATATTATTTTATGGTTTATTAATCATTGGTTGATGGTTCCCATATATATATATATATCATATATAATATATATATAATATATATATCTATATGTATTATATATATATAAATATATTCAATATTATATATATATATATATCATAGAATATTAATACTAGTAATATATACCTATCATATAAATTGTTTGTCGCAAATCAATAAAAAATTAATTCAAATCGAACAGTCCTGTCACGAACGTTTTCGGCTCAATTTTGGTGTAACTTTTAACGTCGCCTTGGTTATCAGATCTACGCGCATGTTTCTGTCATTTGTAACCATTATTAGTAGTTACTATAAGTTGTTAGTAATCCCTAGTGGTGAGCTGCAGTAGGTACGTCGTTAACCCACAGATAGAACGCCTTTCACCCACCATTCTAGGTAGTATGTAATTAGGTCGACCCAAACTGTATAAACTTGCTTTTGGGATTCTTATCTGTATTCTTTGCCTTCTGTAATAGAAGCAAGACACAATAGGAACCTAAAGTAAAAGTTACATCTTGGAATTGCTCCTTCTATATGAGCACTTCGCTTTTCAAAGATAGACTATCCTACAAATAATAATTATTATAATTTATATTAATAATTAATAATTCATTATTATTATTATTATTATTATTAATAATTTATATTATTTATTATTATTATTAATTATTATGTATTATTATTATTATTATTTATTGTAGTTAGTATATTGCCTTTTTATTATTATTATTATTATTGAGTTATTATTATTATTTTATTATTATTATTATTATATTATTATTATTATTATTATTATTTTATTATTCTTTTATTGCCTTCGTAGTTATAGTTATAGAAAGTCTTGGTTTATTAATTTTTATTTATTGTTACTCAGTATTGAAATTGTTATATTATTGTTCATACCTTCGAGACTTAACGAGTTTTTATCTTGGTCAACTCTTGAAAGTATTATATATTTATTAACATCGAAAATTATACTACACTTGTTCGGCAACGTTACTACATGTTAAAAAACTTAGAAATATTTTTGTAATAAAAAATTTTATAGTTTTTTTCAACATTCCAAAGCGACTTACGATATAAATAAAAACATAGTAAAAATTTCAATAAAAATATATTGAAAATAAATTTAGAGTTAAATATTAATAAACGACAAACTTTTTCGTTCCCCAAACTCTCGTAGATAAAAACTCCGTTCTTCTTATGGGCATTTGTTCTTGTATAGCAGTAGATTACAGAAGTCAATAATTTATTCTTCATTCTCTTCGTGTATATATATATATTCCATACTCAGGTCCACACGACAATTATTGGGATATATATTTATATATATATATATATATATATTATTATATTATATATATATATATATATATATATAAGATATATATAGATATATAGCTAATATATATATATATATATAGTATATTAAGTTATATTTCCACTATTCATTCACTGCCTTCAGACCAATCGAGCGAAAGTGGTACCGCGTCTGAGATTTGTCTGAAGGTAGGAAAGTGTTGATTTGTGATCTGGTCTTCATTAGCCCAGCTACCTGGGACTGGGTCACAAATCCCAACATTTAATTGGCGCCCATCGTCCTCATTCAGGTCCTTTACGGATTTGAATTTTCGCCACCATTTAATTAGCGCCCACCTTCTGTTTTGATTTAAATACTTGGCACACGAACTTTCACCCAAAATTTAATAAAAAATTTAAAAATCATTATTTTACTTAACAACCCGTTTGGCGCTTTTTTAAACTATTTTTAAAAAATAGTTTTATTACCCACAGGGGTTTATCTTGTGCATAGGCTTTGCCTACAAGGTAAATTGGTGTTGTTTGTGCGACCACCTGGGACCTGAGTGCAGCTCCAACTTCGTTGGTTTTTTTCCCAAAAATTAAAAATACCTTAAACATATTTTCCCCTCTATTGTGGTTTTCTTTTTTTTTTGGTGTGTGTGGAAGCTATAAGAGACACAGTCTCCAGTTTTTCACATCCAAATTTATTAGCTTCACAGGAAGCATTCAATTAAAATTTTTATTAAAATTTCTTCGGGGAATTAAAAATAATTTTCCCCAAACTTCGGGGAATTTTTATTTTTCTTTAAAAACTTTAAAAATTTATAAAATTTCAAATAAATAACTTACTACAGTTATTATCTTTAAAAAATATTTTTTAGAAAAAATATTTTTTAATTATAAACTACATTATATATATATATATATATATATATATATATATATATATATATAATATATAAAATATATATATTATATATATATATATATTATATATAATATAATATATATATACTATATATTATATATATAATATATATAAAATTTTCTTTACATATTAGTTGGTCAATAGTATAACTAAACCACTAATATATATTTATATATATATATATATATTATACTTTATTATATATATATATATATATATTTATATTATTCATATTATATCATTTATATTATATATATATTATATATATTAATATATATATTATAGCTATTTTCATTTAAAATTATTTTTCATTCAATCTAGAAGTATTGAACTTCATTTTTTTTTTTTACATTAGTAAAAATATTTTTCCTTGTGTATAGAAAAATAACTTAAAATTGGTTTAAGTTTCATTATTATTTATAAAAATTTTGTTTATGATAATAAAACACAATTATTATTATTTTTTTTTGTAATATATATTTTTTTTTTGTTTTATAAAATATTAATATTCATAAAATTATTTATATATATATATATTATACTATATATATTATATATATATATATAATATATTTATATATATATATATATATATAAGTAATATATATAATATAGTATATACTTATATTACTATTATATATATATATACTATATATAAATATATATATATATATATATACTTCTCAGTGATACCTCGTATAGGTATTCATATTTTACCGGTTTTATTCGGTATATATATTATATATTCTTACATATTAAAATTAACTTGGTTATAATTTGATTTTTTTTAGTGTCAGAGACACTCTTTTTTGTTATTAAAATTTTTATACAATATTTTTCCATCGCTTTTACACCGGTACAGTTGTTGAGACCGCTCATCGTTTCAACATATTGTGAACATTATAAAAGTACATTCTAATCTTATAAAGGGCTGAAGCCTGACCCCTCCGGAGGGGTAATGCCCGCTTACACCCCTTCGGGGTGATCCCCCATCTCAGGATTCAACACCATTTCAAGGGGCGGCAATCCCTTGGGTTTCTCTCGGCGGAGGTGATGTGTTGCATTTAGATACTCTTGGTTAATGGGAAAACTGTTTAATTCGTAAGTTAGGTACGTTATGTTAAATATTACTATGACAGGTTGAAATTAACATATTTGTTAGAGAAATGATGAGTTTCTGTAAGATATTACTGGTTAACTGACGATGATGTGTTTAGAAAACGTAAGCCTAGGTTAAGTTTTAATATATAGCTTGAATAATGGTTAGGTTGCCCGTGAGGAATTTTTCTATGTCTACGTTTCTATCATAGTTCAAATGATGTTATACTCTAAACGAGTGACACTTTGATTGAAGATAGTGTCAATAATAAGTTCAAGATGCTGGTATTCTTGATAGAATTGGTCACTTTTGTTAAGGGATTTTGTTAGATAATACGGCTTTATCCTGTTGCCGATATACGGGAATAGTGGGAACCATCGAGTGATTTTATGAGCTGTTAGCTATTTTACTCTTTGATAAGTAGGAATTTTCAGTGATGTTAGCGGATTATCAAAGGGAGTTGAATCTCTATAGAGATATATAGAATTTGTTCAATGTTTCTTTAGTTCAGGTTATGATTTGTGAGCTTTATTGATGCTAAACTTTGTTGCGTAAGTATATATTCGTAGGTCGGTATATAAAGAACTTATTTTGTATGGTTATGTTTATCCAAAATGAATACTCGAAAATCTGACTTGAATCAATAGTTCAATAGATCATAAGGGGATGGGTGGGTAGGGGACCTGCAGGATGGCTTGGTTTGATTTTACTGATTTACTGCTTTAATCAGTAAAACTATTACGGTCTTTACTGTGTGATTATAGAGGCAAAATTCTTTTGGTGGAGTCGGATGCCGGATGTAAAAATTTTTTATCTTTTATGTTTATAACCTTTGAAAACTATTTGTTAAATGGCACAGGTGTGGAATGGACACTAGCTGATATTTTACGACGAGGATATGATGAATTTTCTGTTAAATATTACGAAGTGATGAGAAAATTTAGTTACGTTAGCATTAAATTCGTTGTCAGTATGATGATAGACGGGCTATGGCTAAATTTTTTGTTAAATGTTACGATGTTAATGGAAAATTAACAATGATATGTTAGAGTTTGTTAGGTAAGTATGATAAATGTTTGTTAAATCTTAACATGTTAAGGTAAATATACCAATGATATGTTACAGCTATAAACTATGAAAAAGTAAATTGAACAGGTTACGTTCTGTATGCTATGTTAGTTACTTTTACTGCTTTTAAGTACGGAACTTTGTTAATGTTGATGTTTATAGTCGACTTTAAGTATGTTAGGTTTGTCGTTGTACGTTATATCCTTAGTTCAGGTTATGCTAAGTTAGCTTTATTGATGCTAACTTTGGTACGTTAGCGGATATTCGTTGGTCAATGTATCCAAGACATTTATTTTTTATGTTATGGTTTATCTAAAAATTGATACTCGAAATTATTGACATGAATCTATAATCATAGATCATGGACGTGTTGGTGGGGAGGTGAAGTAGAGGGCAACGGATGGTTGATTTTACTGATTTATTGATTTACAAACTTTAAAATCAGTAAAACTATTAAACTTTACTATGATATTTTTATTCAAAGAACTTGTTTTTATGTTTACTTAATAAAGCCTTTGTTATTTTTTCCACCAGAGAAGCATGCTCTTGCAATATTCTTTGGGATTATGATATATTAGGTATGGTTTATTATTCATGTAATGTTTTACTTGTTAATGTAAAAAACGTGTTTCGTTAGCGTTATATTCGTTGTCCGTATGGTAATTAGACAGGGTTATGCTAATTTTTGTTAAATATATTAAAATGTTTAATGTAAAATTAACATTGATATGTTAGAGATATGCTTGAAAAAGTGTGAATAGGTTACGCTTTGTACGCTGTGATAGGTACTTTACTGTTGTTAAGTATGGAAATTTGTTCTGTTAGTAGTTTATTCGCTCGTTAAGTTTGCTAGGTTTTGTCGTTGCTACATTATATTCTTAGTTCTGATAATGGTATGTAGCTTTATTAATGTAAAAACGATGTTACGTTAGCTTATATTTCGATGGTTAGTATAAAAGAACTTATTTTCGTGTTAAGTTTATCCTAAATGATAATCGAAATGTGCCCAGAATTCATTAGATCCCAAGATCATGGAAGAGTGGGGGGGTGGGGAGGGGAGGGGAACGGATGGTTTGATTTACTGATTTACTGATTTACTGCTTTAGGATCGGTAAACTATTACACTTTACTACGATATTTTATTCAAAGAACTTATTTTTTTACGTTATTCACTTCGACAATGATAACTCGACTCTGCCCATTTCAAATTTTCCTCATTTGTATACTTAACTAGACATCTGTATGCATAATTTTTCTGTTAAATATTACTGTCTCATTAGTAAAATTAACATTGATATGCTAGAGATATGTATTGAAAAAGCATGAATAGGTTACGTTTTTTGCACGCTGTGTTAGTTACTTTCTTTTTTTTCTGTTTCTTCATATTTTTTTTTATTTTTATTTTTTTGTCTTTTCTTTTTTTCTTGTCTTTTTCTTTTTTCTTTTTGCATTTTTTTTCATTTTATTTTTTTTTCATTTTTATTTATTTTATTTTTTTTCATTTTTATTTTTTCTTTTTTCTTTTGTTCATTTCTTTCTTCTTCTCTACTTATAATGATAATAACCGCTTTGCTCTTTATGAGTTTTACAACCCTTATAATGAATTGTGACCCGAGAATCAAATAGATTCAATAGAACAAAAGGTTGTTTATGATGGTATAGAGGGAACAGCCTGACAGATGATTTGCATTTACTGATTTACTGAATTAATTGATTTAAAAGATGAAATGTTAGCCTTTACTATGATATTTTATTCTAAGAACTTATTTTTGTGTCATGTCAGGTTAAACTTTTGTTATTTTTATGTTAGGTTTCGGATAAAACGTTCAGAGACATATAATCATATTCATGCGTTTCATCGAAAAGTGGGGGAGTTTTGAACGAATCTTCATCCAAGCTTGATTACTCTGATAACTCTAATGAAAACAGGATATAACCCTACATATACAAATGTGACAACGAGGTTGCGTCGTTACAGACCTGGGATTGAAAAAAATAACATATACATCTAGACGAAAACATGACACTACGAATATGCTTAAACGCGCTTCTCATTCGACAACATTGGTAATACAATACCAGTACCACGACTAGAAACGTTTAGGGTATAAAGCACTTCTTATGAATTATTTGAACCAGATATCGGTTAAAAGGTCTGGTCGTCATACCGTTATAACTTTGTTTTCACTTTTCGTCTGATGTGGTCGAAACGAAAGAACTCTCTCACGTTACCTTTTGTGGCGACTCTGTTTACTATATACAAATGAGTCAGTAGTAACATTTTCCGCTGCTGCTGGTTATGATGACCTTTCATTGCTTGGCTCCTGATCATGTTATTTAGTGGAATATCTTTAGGAGGGATCTTCGTAATACCCAAGATGTGTCATTTATATTTTTTCGTAAAAAGAATGGAAAGCGATATATTACTGTATTCCAATTGGAGTTGCAAGTAAGAGACCTTTATTCGTTTCGGTTGAAGAATTCCTCAAGATTATCGATACCGCTGAAGCTTGGGTAAAGGCTAAGGATGAGTCATCTGAGGCATTGCCTCCTGGTGAAATATCTATCAGAGGTGACAGAGCGAGAGGCTATAATAGAATAGATGTTGTTTTCACCGCATCTGATAATGTTAAAAGTATTGATGTACGCAACTATTGGAAACCCAACGATGTTGCCACATTCGTTCGTACGTGTATAGGTTTCACTGTTCATTCATCTGAAAATATTACAGCTTTGATAAAATGAAAAACAGAATTAAGTCTCATCTTAAAAAAGAGGTCGACATACTCGAGGACTTAATTCATATAGCTCATGGTGTAATCTACGATAATTACACTGAAACATGTGGTTTTCCGTATAATGCGATATACAGCATGGATACGTTTACTTCTCTCTGGCATGAGCGAATGAGGGCTGTTGAACCAAAATATGCAGAAAAATAATGGTTTAGTGCTGCAGGCTGTATTTATACTTACATCATTTCAGATGGAGTTGAATCTCTGGAGAAATATATAGAACTTGTTTTACTTCCCCCTATGTGAACTTTGTTGTTTAAGATGTTAGTGCTGGCTGTTTATTCTTGCAACTGTTGTGTGCTAAGTATGTTATGTTCATAGTTTAACTCTACTGAGGGTAAAACTTTGTTATGTTAACTGTTATCCTAATAGATCAAGAGGTCAATAGATCGTTGGATCAATAGCTCTATAGATCAAGGATGGGTTGGGGAGGGCTAGGGTATGTGGTTTGATTTACTGATTTACTGTTTTACTGTTTTAGTGTATGTAAAAATGTAAATTTTTTACGTTAGTACAAGCATAAAAGAATAAAATTTTTAGTAAAAGCAAAATGTTTTAAAGAAATAGCGTTAAAATTAAAAGTTTTTTATAAAAAAAACAAAACAAAAAGTTGTAAAGAAATAAAATTAAAAATAAATAAAAGTTTTTTAAAACAAAAAAGTTTTAAAGAAATAAAATTAATAATAAATAAATGTTTTTTAAAAAAAAAAGTTTTAAAGAAATAAAATTAAAAAAGGGTGAAAGGGGATGTTCTGTATGTCTTGTTAGTTACTTTACTGTTGTTAAGTGTTAAACTTTGTTAATGTTAGCTGTTTATTCGTGCTTTAAAGTATGTTAGTTCTGTCGGCTGTATTATATTCTTAGGTCAGGGTATGATATGTTACTTTATTGATGTTGAAAACTTGGTTACGTTAGCATATATTCGTGGTCTGTATGATAATAGGTACGGCTATTTGATTTTTTTTTTTTAAATGTAAGCAGGTTATTGTGTAAAATAACCGTGATATGTTAGAGATATTTTAGAAAAAGTGTGAATAGGGTACGTTTTGTTGCAATGTTAGTTACTTTACTGTTCTTAAGTATGGAACTTTGTTAATGTTAGCTGTTTATTCGTGGTTAAGATATGTTAGGTTTTGTCGTTGTACATTAATTTCCTAGTTCAGGGTTTTGAATGTTAGATTTATTGATGTGAAGACTTTTGTGCGTTAGCATTATATTCGTGGTCTGTATGATGATTAGTAAGTTAATGATAAATTTTTGTTAAATGTTACGGTGTTAATGTAAAATAAACAGTGAATATGTTAGAGATATGTTGAAAAGGTTGTGACATAGGGTACGTTTATTGCAAATGTTTCGTTACTTTACTGTTGTTTAAGTATGGAACTTTGTAATGTTAGCTGCTTAATTACCTGTTTAGATATGTTTAGGTTTGTGTTGTATATTATATTCTGAGTTCAGGTTATGATTATGTTAGCTTTATGATGTGAAAACTTTGGTTACCTTAGAATATATTCATTGGTCAGTGTAATAATTAAGGTTAGGTTATGATATATTTTTTGTTAAATGTTACTATGTTATGTATAAAAATAATGATATGATAGAGATTATGTTTGAAAAAGTGTGAGTAGGTCACTTTACTGTTTGTTAAGTTATATGAACTTTATTAGTGTAGTGGTTTATTCGGTTTTAGGCTATGTTAGGCTTTCTCTGTACATGTATATTCATAGTTTCAGGTTTTGCTCATGTTATCTTTGTTGATGTGAAAAAACTTTTTACGTTGCATATATTCGTTGATCAGTATGATAATTAGATTAGGCTATGATATATTTTGTTAAATGTTTACTATGTTAATGAAAAATAATAATGATATGTTATAGATATGTTTGAAAAAGTGTGAGTAGGTACGTATTTGTTGCTATGTTAGTTACCCATTGAGTTGATATGAAAATTTGCTAAATCGTAGTTAGTTTATTTCGTGTTTAAGGTAGTTAGGTTTTGGTCGGGTTGTTACATTCTTATTCTTAGTTCAGATTATGAAATGTTATCTTTGTTGATGTGAAAAACTTTGTTACGTTAGCATATATTCCAGTGATCAGTATGATAAATTAGATATTTAGGTAAGGCTATGATATATTTTTGTTAAATGTTACTATGTTGTTGTAAAAAATAATAATGATATGATAGAGATATGTTTGAAAAAAGTGTGAATAGGGTACATATTGTTGCGAAGTTAGTTACTTCACAGATGTTAAGTATGGGACTTTGTTAATGGTAGTGGCTTATTCGCGTTTAAGGTATGTTAGGTTTTGTCGTTGTACATTATATTCTTAGTTCAGGTTATGATATGTTATATTTATTAATGTGAAAACATTGGTTACGTTAGCGAGCATTCGTCTGTAACAGTATGATTAATTCAGATATAGGTTATGATATATTTTTGTTGAATTTACTATGTTAATGTAAAAATAATAATGATATGTTAGAGATATGTTTGAAAAAAGTGTGAGTAGGTCACTTTACTGTTGTTAAGTATGGAACTTTGTTAATGTTAGTAGTTTATTCGTGTTTAAGGTATGTTAGGTTTTGTCGTTGTACATTATATTCTTAGTTCAGGCTTTGAAATGTTAGCTTTATTGATGTGAAAACTTTGTTACGTTAACATATATTCGAAGGTTAGTATAAAAAGAACTTATTTTTACGCTATGTTTATCCAAAATGATACTCGAAATATGACTTAAGTCAATAGATCAATACCTCAATAGATCAGATTTTGGGTTGGGGAGGGGTGCGGGGCTAGTGGTTTGAATTACTGATTCACTGATTTACCCTATTAGGGTATGTAAAAACAAATTTTTTTTTTACGTTATAAACATGAAAAGCGTAAAATTTTAGTAAGAACAAAAACTGTTTAAAGCATATAAAACAAAAATAAATAAAAGTTTTGTGTTATGTTATACAGATATGACTTGAATCAGTAGCTCGATTAGATCAATGAACAATAGATCATAGGTAGTGAGGGTTGTGAGGATAGGGAGGTTGAGGAGGGTGAGGAGGCTGAGAAGGCTGGGGAGGCCAGGGAGGCTAAGGAGGCTAAGGAGACTGGGGAGGCCGGGGAGGCTGGGGAGGATGAGGAGGCTAGGGAGGCTAGGGAAGGTGGTTTGATTTATATAAAAACGTAAATTTTTTAAGTTATAAACTTAAAAAGAATAAAAAATGTTTAATTTTTTAAAAAAAATTTTTTTTTTTAAATTTTTAAAATTTTTAAAAAATTTTAAAATTTTTATTTTTTTTTATAGTTTTTTTTAATTTTTTTTAATTATTTTTTTAATTTTTTCTTTTCTGTATCGAAGATACATCACATGAAAGATGTATACCAAGTTTCATCGCTCTATGTCAATATTTTAGGTTTGGAGGCGGACAACTATTTATTAATTCAGCACTGCACCGGTGCCAGCACCGGAGCCAACACCGGTGCAGATGTCAACTACGGCTCTTCTTACTCTGACTCCTTCTCCACTCTTTCTTTCTCAACCTCCGAATCCGACTCCTTTCTCCATTTCTCTTATGCATTCTGTTCATTTCTAGGGGGGATCCCCTGCACCGTAGGGGTTCCTTTGCACCCTTTGCGACTTTGAAATCATTATATTCGAGATCTATGGGTTCAATAACATATATGAAGACACCAATATTGTACCATTATACAAAAATTTAATAACTCGGCACCGCACCGGAGCCAGCATCGGTGCGCTGTCAACTCCAACTCCTCTGAGTCAGACTCCTTCTCCACTCTTTCCTTCCTTATTCATCCTTCATCCTTCTTCCTTCCTCCTTCGGCCTCTGTTTCGCACTCAGTGCTTTTTATTTTCAGTCGGGACCCCTCTGTAGGAGATCATAGACACCCTATACGGTATTATAACCATCATATTCGAGATCTACGGGTTCGATAACCTATATAAGTACTCCAACATTGTTGTTATACGAATATTTATTAACTCAGCACCGCATCGGCTCCAGCACCGGTGCCGGAGCCAACTCCTCAGATTCCGATACCAACTCTTTCTAGAAATTCAACTCTGAATCCTCTCAACAAATTTCAGTCTTCTACGAACACTTCGATTTTTAGGGGGGTGGAGGCCCCCCCCTTATGGAGGCGCACGGGGACGTAACCTCGTCTACGACGAGGTTACCTCACCATCTAACCAACCTCCAAATTTTACCCCGATACGATAACTCTAACCTGTGTATATATATAACGGAACCAGAGGCTGAGCCGGAGCCGGAGCCTAAAAATCATTTCTAATAATAATAATAATAATAATAATAATAATAATAATAATAATAATAATAATAATAATAATAATAATAATAATAATAATAAACTTCAGAGGCTGAGTCGGAATCGGTCGCGCTGTCGGAATCGGAGCTGGAGTTGGAGGCGGAGCGTGCGGAGTCGGAATCGGAGTCGGTGCTGGAGGCTGAGCGGTGCGGAGATGGAACCGCAGCAGGAAGGAACCTAGGGTTGAGCGGAGCGCTCAAAAAATCCGAGCTCACTGCTGTGCAGCTCGAGTTTTTCGACGTAATAATAATAATATAATAATAATAATAATAATAATAATAATAATAATAATAATAATAATAATAACGTTAGTCGGTTTGTTCAATCGAACACCTGGTTCGATTGAGAGGCTTTAGGCCTAATCTTCGTTCGGAATCGGGCCCGGCAAAAGGGCGTAACCCTATTATTTCATCTACGCTCTCGGGGAGAGGTACCCCCTATATACATCCTAGAGACTTGAAAACTCGCCAGTAAGTAGCTTAACATCTCAATATCCTATATACCAAGTTTCAAACGAAACCAAAACTGAATTCCAAAGAAACCACGGCTCAAGGTAACATAAACTACTCAAGTATTAGCCATATTAACCAATACCGATACCGTACGCCAAAAAAATTGGCCGGATACTGCCGTACCGATACTATTGGTTTACATCCCTAGAATTATATACTATATATTATATATATATATATTATATATAACTATATATATATATATATAATATATATATATATATATATATATATATGAGCCCTATTATACTATATTATACTATATATATATATTATATATATATATATATATATATATAATATATATATCTCAGGATAAAGGTGGGCCATGGCCTCCCAGGAAAATTCACTAGTTACGCCTATGTGTATATAAAAAAGAATGGTTATTAGTGACACCTTTATTTTGACATTAAAATTTTTGAAAAAAATATTTAAAAAATTAAATAATATTACTTTTTCTTAACGTTTAAAGATATTCTGCTTTGAACTATAAACTGCTTTGAAACATATGGTAATATATTTTAGAAAAAAAAAAAATTTTTTTTTAAAAAAAGAACCTGCTAACAGGGGAAAACCCTCCTTTAACGAATCCTCTTAGACCCAATTTTCTATTTTTTTGAAATCCACTATATAAGCGCCTAACATTGATGTCTTACAATAAAGGATTCACTGAAAATTGATGATCTACCTGACTCAGACCCAGATTTCCTAGTTTCGATAGTATTATTCATTTTAAATAGTAATTCACAAAGAGCATTCCTAACTTTTAAAATCAGACCATCAGTTCTGAGAAAAATTCTGAACTGTGGATTAACACAAATGGCCGAAAGGAATATTTTGTTTTCAGTTAACATTCTTTAACTTATTTGCATGGAATACTTCATGTTCATTTGCTAAAATCTCTTCTTTATTTTCGAAAGCATTAATTAGATGCTTCAATTCTCTATAAAAATTTTGCTGCAGTCAAATCCCCTGCTTGAATTTTCTTTGTTGTAAGGAAAATATTTGTGATTACCGGAGCCGGGAGCTGCCACTTTTTTTATCTTCTCGGCTTCATCCAAAAAAAAAATTTCGGCTCCGGCTCCACCCAAAACCTTGCGGCTCTGGCTCCCGCTCCGCAGCCTTGATAATAAAAATAATAATAATAATAATAATAATAACAATTAACAACTGAATTTCTCTCGTCATGCTTTCTTAATAGCCACAGAAATAAGCCGAAGAAAATAGTGGAACGTAGAGGGGAGGGTGGGCATGGGAGAGAATTATCACGGGGAAAGGGGGCGGGTGGAAAGAGAAAACCCTGCCCTTGGCGACTTCCCTGCAAGCCATAAACCCCGCGACTTTATTCATTCGATGTGTGATCTAAGCTGTTGGGTATTGCGTTAACATTTTAAAATCTCCATTAAACTTTTTTTGCGAAGCTAATATTAAAATTGCAACAAATAAAAAAAAAATCTCATTTATGACAGAGCCGTGTTCGTTTTTGCAATTGTGCTAAAAAAATTGCTCAAGTTTGCTCGTTCGCTTTCGTCAACCTTAGCGCAAAATAGTTAAAAAATGTCACCAAACGTAAAAACTGTCCCTAATTCTGTGTCAATATGCCGAATAAAAATTTGTATAAAAAGGCACCTTACAGAATTAAAAAGAAATTACCTTTACGTATTTGATTGAGCATTTTTTTACGCTTTTGCGCTAAGGCTTGACGAAAAACGAACAAAAACCTTAAAGCATTTTTCTTACCACAAATTGCAAACGAACACGGCTTAAATTCAGCACTCCTTGGACAACTGTTTATGTTAATCATGGGGTGAATTTTACCAGTATAATTATCTCGATAAAAAATAAATTTTGATGTAGGCACCTCATAATACACAGGTATTATAATAATAATTACATAATAATAATAATAATATATAATAATAATAATAATAATAATAAATAATTAATAATAATAATACTAATTAATATAATAATTGTTTAAAACCACAACTATCATCGATCCAATATCTCAAAAAAACTAAATACGCTTACAGAGAAAATATCACATTGTTGGAATCCTTGGACGAATTTTATTGTCAGAAAACTAAAAAAAAAAAAAAATCTCAAAAACTACAATAGCTACAGCGAAAATGAAAACATTTTTGGAATCCTTGGAAATTTTAGTTAGAGAAATGTAAAAAAATAATAATAAATAAAGTAAAATAAATATTGGCTTATTTTTTTTTAGGAACAGGGGACATAATAATATATATATATATATATAATATATTAATATATACTATATATATACTTATATAATACTATATTAAATATATAATATATATATACTCTATTATATCATATTTATATACCTCAGGTCGATATATTACTACTATATTATATTTTATTATGTAAAGGATTTCCACACGGCATGATTAGGGGGCTCCGAGCCGACGGGCGAACCACAGGGTCGGCGGGGACCGTTTTCACCCATCACCCCGTTAGGGTGTAGGCGCTTGAGGGAAAAAAAAAACCCCCTCTATACTGTACGCCGCGCAGTCCACCCACAACTTCCAAAGAGCGCGGGTTCCGCGAAGATCCTCCCCGGGAGGGGCAATTAGTCCTACCCCGTAAGTTCCCCGGAAGGCCGAGAGACCCCCGACTCCTGCCATTTTTTGGGTATTTCTTTAGTAAAAAAAAAAAAAGCAAAATTTACTAGAAAGCCTATTTATTTTTAACGAGTAACAATAAAAGGTCTCTAAATAGGCCACTTAATCTTTTATTATCTTAATTTATTTAACAATTTTTTTAATTTTCTCATATTAAATTTATAAAGGGGAGAGAACCTAAAATTTTACCGGATCCAACAAATGGTATAGATCCTTTCGCTGTAGCTATGTAGTTTTTGAGATATAATTATACGTATAATATTTTTTTTTTTATTGTTTTTTATTTTTTTTTTTTTTACATGCTTCTGGTTTGACTTGGACCAGCATTCAAGCAATGTATTCCTTTTCCCTGTAGCCTATTGTAGTTTTTGAGATGGAGTTGTGGCTTTAAACCAAATTTCACCCTAATAATTCAATAATAATATAATACTCTAATAATAATAATAAAAAAACATAATAACAAAATATAAAATCCTGACTAATACTTGACTGAATACAAAATCTTTCGATTGTGATATTTTTTAAATTTGTACCATAGATGTTTGTTTGTTTGTTTTCTCCGCCCTCGTATTCTTCCTCTAATATGAAGGAACACATTCTCATGTAATGCCTTCTCCTTTCAACCACACCCTTTTGAAACATGATTTGGAAGCCTGGGATAGCATTTTTTTAAATGGATTTTCCTTTCTTTTTTTGAAGTATTATTTTCACTTTCTTTTTGCATTTTTCTTTTTCGTTGTTTTTTTTTTTGAATGAGACGTCGTTAACTTAAATTTATATCATTCTAATATATATAAGTGAGGCTCAAGGATTAAGCTAACATGATGATATCAAATTTGAAAAAATTATAAATTGGCTTTATCTTTAAATATTATTGATTGAAAAAATGAATAGAATTCAGACTGCTTTTCGTAAGAAGTATTACAACCCAATATATATTCTCAATAAGTAATATATAATATATATTATATATATATATATATATATATATATATATATATATATATATATATATATATATATATATATATATATATATATATAAAAATATTATATATATAAGATATATATATATAAAAATATATATTATATATTATATTATATACGAATTATCTAAATCATATAAATTTATATATACAGCAATATACATATACATATATATATATATTTATATTCTACAATTAAAAAAGTAATATTCCCAATATTGAATAAACGTTTGCTTATTTTTTATAGGTCATAACTCCAGTCCTTTTGATGGTAAGCTCACCACGGGTTGCTTTAAATCTCACGGCTTATGATGGTAGTTCTTGAAAAAAAAAAACTCTTACAATAATAAAACTCCTAAAGTCGAAGTAGAGATTAGGAGGAAATACAGAAATTTTGGAAGATCTGCTGCTCATTAATTGTTAAGGATACCAATGAGAAATGCCGTCAAATGAACAGGACAACCGGAAGAAAGGTCGAAACGAAAAAGGTGGTCTGTTGGTTGGAAGAAATTTACCAAATAATGGCCATACATATGCATAATAAAATGCATACATACATACATACATACATACATACTTTTGGAATTTGGCTCTTTTACCCGATAGAGGGAAAGGGACTAGTATTGGGAAATTTATATACAGAATATATAGAGTATACGGCCTTTTCTGCTAAAAACTACTCATAGAGAAGTACCAATTTATTACAAATGTCGCTTTGCAAAAATGATGTTATGATATAATATTAATATGATGTAGTGTGAAGAAGAAAAAATCCTCCTCTAACCTCTCAGGGTTCGAAGATTTTTTTACATGATATACATACATCTACGTACTGAGCATGCAAACATATATGAACACCACTCTATCTTCGAAACATGTCTCTTCTCTATAACCTAACAGAAAAAAATGATTTTAGGAGTCCATACTCGAAATTATATTTTCTATTAATCGTTTGGAAAATGTGGAATTTTGAAGAGTAACATTTATTTTATACTAAACTGGTGTTAAAAAAATTGATCAAATATTTATGAAAAATAGAATTTAAAACATAAAAAAAAAAAAGGCTCCGAAATAATAAATAAATAAAATCTGTAAGGAAATTTATACGCGCTAATATATAAAACTTACTTTTCTTTCGACCTTTCTTTAATAAATCAATATCGAGATTTATCAATATAATATATATAATTATATATATAGATATACATTTTATACAATCGACATTATATATATATAATAAGATATATTATAATTATATATATATACATAAACAATATATTATATAATTATATATATATACTTCATATATATATATATCTGTGTACCCAACCAAACTTTATCCTAACCTAGACTTAAAAAGCCGTACAGTATGACATATCTAGACGGATCGTCATTGCCATAAGACCTAGACCTAACCTAGATTGATTGTCGTTGCCGTAAACCTAGACCTAGTGCACCTAGCCAAACTTTATCATAGCCTACAGTTAAAAAAGCTGTACAGTATGACCTATCTAAATGGATCATCGTTGACGTAGAACCTTGACCCTAACCTATATTGCGTTGTCATGGCCTAAGACCGAAATAAAGACCAAGCTAAACGATAATACACAAAACAGAGACGCATCACTGTTAGATATGTCTAATATTGGAAACAAATATCATATATTTTAGCCCGAAACAGTAACCTATAACTTGGCAGCTACAATGAACACTTCTGACTATTAACATAAAAATAAAAACTTTCATCCTAATTTCGTAATTTCAATTCTTTCTTACACTTTTCACAAACCTTTTTATCTACTATGTAACAAAATCGGGTAATTGTTTAGTATTACTGACTTGAGTTCACGTACATAGTATATTTAAATTATAAACATTTCATTTACAAAATGGTTTTAAAAGACATTATTTGAAGTTTTTATCTTTACGGATCGTGTATTTTACGCCATACATTTTGAAGACAAAGAATATAAAAAAACATAACGTTCCCAAAATTTTAAACGGCTAATCATTTTTTTAGGATTTCGGCTATCGCATGCTTTGCTTATATTAAGGCGTTTTCGATTTTGCACTTTTGCTAACGAAATTTAGGAAAATGCCAAGTCCGTGGTTTCAGTTTTATTCAAATTAGGCTTCGCAATCCTACAAAAAACTCAATGAAAGAGCCAACAGCGAAGGACTTGAAAAAACACATGAAATTTTGCCAATATTTGTTTCCAGCCCGTCTTTCAACAGACACTTATACTTAAAAATCTCAACCTTGGTTTCTCGAAATTTCTCCAGGAACAGTAACGCTAAGAATCTAATCAAAAGGAAACTACTGACTTGATCACAACGCCTTAAATTAATACGCCTTCTTAACATTTAAAAAACAAATTGAAGCAGAAATATGGCAACTGTTTCTGCTGTTGGCCCAACAATGGGTTCTGCATGCCATTTTCCGATCAAGAGGTTCGTTAAGAACTTAAAACCAGTCCATTTTATGCATGAGCGTTTACTTAAGAATCTTTAGCCCACCCAAAATCTAAAGGCCACACAAGAGTATTACTATCACAAACATGCGTCATATTTTACCCACAAGTAAAGAAGCCAGAAACACCTTGTCTAACCAACAAATATATTATCCCCACCACATCCTCTTCACAACCCAAATGAACTCATCGAAAGAATGTGAACCACCACCAATGATCTGCTAAAGCCATCAAATTCCAGGCACTCACTATTCTATAACGCGACTCCACAGCAACATTTCATCTAACTTACAACAAATCAACAATCAAACCGTAAAGCGAATTACACCAGATCACAACAAAGCTGAACCAATATTTTAATGGATAACCTATAGCCAATCATCACTCACGCAATACAATCACAAAAACACCAACTTTCCCTATCTTAAAAATTCACACAGAGCTTTCGAGTGACTCTTATGAAAGGCATTAGATTAGATTCAAGAACATCAATAAGAACTAATCAATAAGAGACTTGCCAGATTTATTATACATTCAACAACCTATCATTCATTGTGTTCAGCACACTACCAGATGTTTTATGCACCGCGTTTTATGACTGCTCCTATCCGCACTTCTCGCCACCTTCGCTAACTCTATCACCAACCTACAGACACACGCCACCACGAAAGCGACATTCTTTCCAAGTATAAAATTGATAAAAAACTTACTCACCGTACCCACCCGTAACACATCCGTCACAGAAAGAGCAACACATAAGGGAACAGATTCAATATCATGGCGCGATCGCGCCTACACCCAATTTTCAACTCCCCCCTAACGTATCAACTTCCAGATTTCTTTTTCGCAAAGACTCTTCAAACAATTGAAAATGCCATAGACTGGCCATTACCTACTAATAGTCACATTTATTTTTCATTTTATATTCGAAACATCTGCTGCTTCTAGGTTGTCCAATTTCCAAACCCACTTTTTTGATTTTAAAATGAAATATTCGAAATTTTGAGATATTCATGCGAAGTGGATGAAGTTTTTAGGCATATTAGTCGAAGGATGACACTCTTACTCATAACCACAATTCATAACTAACTTCTTCATCTCACCACTAGAACTACCTAACACATACAAGCGCATTATCGCGACCTTGCTCTTCTTGCGAGCAGTCACCAACAATTCTATCTACAATAAAAAACAACCACAACACAACAACTATACTTTTACCCAATTTAAGCGTAAAAATCTGAGGCTATCAAAAAAAAAACATTATCATATATACGCGACACACGCATATACCAAACACACTCAATATCCACAACAGATCTCAACCACACCAAACGAGCATTTCATCTCGCCCACCCGCACTACCCTAATAGAAGCCCATCGAAAATATATACTATGTATTCATCATACAACAGTCATTATATGAAGTATAAACAAAAAACATATCAATATCTTCACACTCTTTTTCACAACCACTTTTTGAAAATTTCAATTGGCATGATGTCGAGATCAATACATATAATTTTTACCAATACTACTTCCAATACCGATCAACATCATATTATTCAGAGCTTTAACATACGTCTGAGCCGCAACGACTGAAATCTTTTTTTACTATCGACCAAATTTCTTTTTGCAATATACCTCAAAAGCAAAACATTAACTTTCAAGAAACCAATTTCCAAAAAAAAACCTTTTTATTTTGAAAATACTGTATTACCAAGCAGCAAACACAAAGTCCAACAACAAACTAATCACAATATACAACAACAAAATTATCTAAGTCAAAATATGTCGCATCTCTACGACTACAGTATAGCCACTGAAAATTCATCCCACTTCGCACACAACAAGAAAAAAAAATAATCTATCGCATCTAATATTTCATTTCCTAATAATAAAAACATAAAAAGCACGCTGGGTCTCCGCTCGTAACACATTAACACAGCTTGATGCGCACAACACACCCAACAAATCTCCGAAAAAAACAATATTGAGAACTACTTGTCAGGATCAAACGGATCTTCTGTACACCACAGCATCAGTGACCTCCATACAATCTACGAACGGTAACAACACTACATAACGACGACTAATCTAGAAAACACCTAGCAGTCAATCACAATGCACAATACATAATATTACACTTCAGAAGGATCCAACCTTACTACCCTATATAACAACAGTCAGCGCCAGTCTTACAATCCATCGAGATTCACGCCATTCTAAGCAATCTGGTAACCAGTCAACACAACACCACGAGACCTGAAACACTTAGTAAAATATCGCCATGTTGCCAGCAATTCTTTCTTACCAAAGAGACCCAAAACAGAAATAATATAAAATATAATTTTTCATAGAATAAACAAAATTCAATAACAACACCTATCCATCATCTACTAATCTTGACTCAATCCCTGGCAACGTGAGTCCATTTCCAATTTTTCCTGTTTCGAGTGCATCTCAATTCTTGCTTGATGTAGAGGCTTTGATCCATCTGCCAGTTATTCTCACTGCCTAATCTTGGGTACATTCTATTCATCATTTGAACCTTTTTCTCTAATGAAGAAAGCGTAACTTTATTTATGCTTAGTCCTTTTGTGAAATTCTGGATTCCTTCTTACTGAGTTTAATAGCTGCTTCATTGTCAATCCAAAGAGTAGGTTTCTGAAACTTCTCTAATTTCTTCCAATAGTTGATGAAGCCACCCAATTTCTTTTGTTGCTTCACTTGCGCCATAATTTCAGCTTCTGTTTTTGAAATAGCAACTGAACTTTGCTTTGACTACTCCATGAAATTGCTCCTCCAGCATATTAAAAACAAAAAATTCCAGTTGTTGAATGCCCTTGTTCTTAAGTCCCCAGCATGATCTGCATCACTGTACCCTTCCAGATGATCTTGTTCAGACTAATTTCAAATATACCTTCTCTTTTTCATCTTCAAGTATCTGAACACTCTTTTAACTTTGAACATCTCTATTGATGGATTGTTCGACACTTCTGAGCAAGATACATTAACAGCCAAATGCAATATCTGGTGCTTGTTTGCCTGCTGCAAGATATAGACAGAGCTCCTATTGCTGATTACTCTATCAGTGGGAATAACATCGTCACGCGTGGAGGCTTATCTAACTGTTCATGGGAACTATGAGTATGAGACTCCTTTAAATGATAGGGTGATGGACAGCCGAGCTGGGTTGCAATGTGCGAAGAGACCTCATAGCGGCAAGAATTACACCGCTTGTATTGTTATAATCTGTGTAGCTTAGGAACATAGACTATACACATAATTGTTCAAGATGTTGCAGACCTATCGAGTTGTTATACTTATTCAATTTCAAGATCCTTAGAGAAAAATAAATAGCGAGAGAGAGATGAGAGAGATGTATGTATGATTATTGAATTCGCTTTGTTAACCTAGATCATGGTCTAAAAATATCGAGTGCAATACCTCTAGCTAGACGTTGTTGATGCAAACTAGTCACCGAACTCAGACGAAGCGATATATGCAGATGGTATTGAGTTATGTGCCGTAATCTTTCTTTCTAGTAAAGACAGGTGGCAGAGGATCAGTCGTGAGTAACACTTTTACACACGAAATAGGCGTATTTTACGAAAGTGAAAGTTTCCAGTCTTCATTCCAGCATTTGGTTCTTGCTACCCATACATCATAGCTATGTGAGCGTAGTATAATCTGTGTATCATACTTTGTCTGTCCACGAATCTCAAACAATCTTGTGTGATAGTTATTTTCAAATATAATCTATTTCTTCTTATTTAATAAATAATTCCTTCATATAACATTACCGCATAGATTAATATTTATATGCTACACCAATATGAACAAATTCCAGAATCTTATTATGCTGATATAATTACCGTTCTTCTCCATTCCATTGACACTTGTGCCCTTCTCAAGCACATGTTCAATAATTGAAGCTTTTATATTTTATGTTGCTTTCTTTCTCTCACAATTTCCTGAATATTTCTATAACAATCCTTTTGTTTTCAATTGTTTTCTTCCTGGTGATAATTCAACTAGTTCCCAGCTTGATTTTCTTTCAATGATTTCATTTCATTGAATTAACCCATTTTTCTTAAGCTTACTCTGCATAGCTTCTTTATAATTTTCAGTTCTTCCATATCTTCTTAATTAATAATAAGTACTGTATCATCAAACCTTTATGCTTTTTAATACTGATCTCTGTCTCTTAATGTTTGTACTTACTATTCTATCTTGTTCTTCTATTTCTGAATCAGATTCTATTTTTGTATTAGATTCTATTTCATCAGATTCTATTTCTGTATCAGATTCTGTTTCTATATCAGATTATTTCTGTATTCGATGCAATGTTTAACCTAATTATAGAGTACTGTTATCAATTCTGTATTTTTTCATTGATTCTTCTTTATTTCTTTTTCTGATTCTAATCTCATCTATATTAAGTTGAAGTTCTTCTTTTTCAAATACTACATCTCTGCATCTAATCACAAAATTATTTGCTTGATCATATATTCTGTAGCTTTCATCTCCATCATAACCAATAAACACACCTGATTTTGCTTTTGGTCTAACTTTCTTCTTTTCTATCTTGGAACCACCCCTGCATGCTGTTCCTATTACACGTAGATGCTTGATTCTGGCTTTCTAATCATACCAGATTTCAAAAGGCGTTTTCCCATTAACAGTGTGGATTTTCCAGTTCTATTTATTATATATGCTGCTGTGTAAATTAATTGCCCAACCTTCTGTGGAAATTTTACTTGTGAATACATGAGTGATCTGGCCGCTTCAACTAGTGTTCTATTTTTTCTTCTTCCACTCTATTTTTTGGGAGTATATGGAGCCCGATTACCCTTTGTCTTTACTCCAGTATTTAAGTAAAACGCTTTTAACTAACTTATTATAAAATTCTAAGCCATTCACTTAAAAATTCTCTGATTGGATGTCCTTGTACTTTTGCTTCTTCAAGTACTTGCTCCAATTTTTCTACAACTTCTGATTTTTCTTTAATAAAATATACCAAATCTCATTTTAGAAATCATCTTGAAGCATACAAAAAAATAGGCCTACTTAAACCTGAGCGTTTGATAATACTGGAAAATGTCCGCAAAACATCTGGCAAAAGCAATTCTCCTTGTTAGTACTATTGTCTTTTTTCAAATTCTGACGAGCATTTTTCTATTTATACATCCTGACAATTCTGTTATCAGGTGAGTTCAAATATTATTCTCTTTTGATTCAGCATTTCTTGTATGGCTTCTTCTATCCTGATGTCCCATTCTCTCATGATATAACTGTAATAGATCCTTTTTTTCAAGTGCATTTATTTCTGGTAGCGTCGGGCGGGGTGACGCGGACCACTTTAGGTATAACTTGGTCTCCCGACTCTCCCCTAATGCACTTTTGGAAATTTTTTTTTTGTAAATCACGCCCTATATTGGGCATAAGCACACAAAAAATAATAATGTATTCTAATAATAAAGTTTATTAAAGTTTGAATACGCCGAGTAGCCTGACCGGGAGGGTGAAGCGTCACCACCATGAGGGTGACTCGACATCTGTTAAATTCGTTCTTTTGACGATAATTTCAATTTTATATTTTAAATTTTTACTTAATATAAAATTTATTGATCATATTAAAATTCGCAATAAGTAATAAAAATGTCAATAATGATATAATAAAATACGAATATAAATAAGTGGTCCGATTTCACCCCTCTCCGCACCAAAATTTTGGACACTTTTGAACTCGTTTTTTTATTAAAATTTCATTTTTTAAAAATTTTCACTATATACTAACTTTTTATCTAATTTAAAATTAATTATACGATAATAAAAATTATCAATTAATATACGAAAATACGAAAAACAATGATGGTCCGAGCCACCCAATTTTTACGGCGGCGTGAATCGGACCAAGTTAGGCCCCGTGTTTTGCCACTATACTTCTGACAAAAATACTTTGCCAGTTTAAGTAAATCATAACTCGAGTGTATCACTTGAACAAATAAATTAAAATCGAACAACAATTTTTCATTTATAACGAAGTTAAAAAAACTCACATCTTTTCAAGAGGTAAGTTCTATTGAAGGAAATTATGTACCCTAAATCTCCATTTATTTCTAAACATTTTTTATAAAATATAAAACTTTCTATAAAATAATATTATAATACTAATATAAAATTGAGTACTATTATTATCCGCTAGTTTGACTATATAAAATGAGCTGAATAAATTATTTATTATTTTTTATTTATTTATTTAATTTTATTTTATTTTATGAGACGTGAGACCGAATATCACCCCTCCTAAAGAGCGGGCCCTAAGTCACCCCGCTCAGACCCGAATGGAGATTTAGCTTCATTTGCATAAACTTATTGAGAACCCTTCCTTTAGTTTATAACGTGATAGATAAGCCATTATAAATCCAGGAGCTGTTGTGTGTATTCATCTATATCTTAACATAAAACTACATTACCACTAGTTTCAAGTAATAATAATAATTCACTATTTTGGTATGGCTTCTATGATAGTATATTTGTGATTATACTAAAAATAAATTTTTTCTAAATATCAGGTCAATCATTCACAAAACATCTATTTCAAAATAAATATTGAGTAGCATAGTCTATACACTATAGCTTATCAAATCGTCTCCCTCTATCCCGGTATCTCCTAAACTGCCAAAATCCTTACTACATCACTCTCATACACATGGACTCCGTATTTTGCGGATAGATTTGTTACCTGATTGAATCAATTTGCAGCTCCCTCCTATGATAACAGAGAGTTAATAGGTAACAGTGTTACGAGCATCTTATAAAGTATGATTTCTCGTCTTTTAGCGTTCACCAATTCAGGTAGTACCCTATATTCTGATGACTCGAGAACCTTCTATATTCCTTCTACATTGTACATCAAACATGTGTGTATTCATTTCTTAGCCTCAGCGTAACCCAGAAAAAACGTATAGTACTATTTGTTGTGAGCCTAGATTACGCAAACCTCTCCTCTTTAAGTGTTTCTCAAAAGTAATAATTTTAAAATTTAGTGAAATGGTGTACACTATAGGCTATTTCGTAATAATGTAGTATATTTATTTCCTCCTATAATATAGTTATTAGTTGACTTAAATTATATTTCTCCCTACCTTTTGACCATAGCTTATCAGATACTTGTAATAATTACAAATATATTGTTTCTTCTGTAGCTCCATACCATCTTGCTAGTATCCATTATCTGAATCCCTCTTCTTAAGCATTATTTATTTGATTCATGTAAACCTTTTCATAATGGCCATACTAACAAAGAGAATTTCTTCATTTTCATATGTCGTTAATGTTACTTAAATTACACCCTAATTTTTCTATAGTTTCTTCAAAATACTCCTATTTTCACATCTTTCTTATCGTATGATATATGTTTTCATGAGACTGTCTATACCCTCTGTCTGGTGACGCAAAACATGTGCAGCTAGTTCTGGAGCAACATATCCAAGTTCTCCGGTACCGCGAAGAATCACATTGTCTTAGTCTAGCATCTCTTCTTATTTACTAACATGACTCTCGACAACTTAGCCAGGTACCTGATATCGCTGGTTAGCATCGACAAAGAATGCTTCGTCCCAAGAAGATTAAAGCCGGCTGAGACATCAGTACTCTTATGAGATACTATGTTCGACTGTGGAGCAATATACATGCATTTTAAGTTTTTATGATGTACCAACAATATATCTTATCTCTTTTGACTTATTTAACAAAGATCACTAGAAAGAAGAAATTACGCGCATGATGTCACCTGCCAAGTGGAGAATAGAAAGTATATATTACTTTTCCATCTCATTGCATAGCCCTCTCTGAGATTTCCTATTGCATTTGTAATAGAAAATAGAACTAGTGTGTCATACAACATCGTTTCCATCACTTATATGAGTAGCCTACATTCTCCCTGTCCTTAGAAATACTATATAGTTGCATATTAGTGCTCACTGTCCCCATATTTCTCACTTTTGACTATTCATAGACTGCCAATCTCGAGTCATACTACTACCTGGGTCTTGGAGATTGCACAGACCAATCCAAAGAACACTTACCGTCACCTGAGTTGCCTAGCTCTCATGAGGACTGGACGATATTTGGCTCTTCAATCGTTAGTGTCCACATCTGAGTACTCCCCACACTGCGTGTGCCCCCGGTTATGTCACTCTAGTGTCCTCTCTCCCAAAAAATAATTCTCTCTTATGAATATACTCACGCTATTCAATCAGATTTTCGTATATATAGTAAATTATGGAATATATACCACTTTAGATCACTATCTTCTGCATAATATATTTCACTCAATGTTCTGCCCATAGTAGTCCGAATCACTTAGCATATCGGTATCTAATTTATATGAATCATATTAATATTGCTAATTTACAAAGCATTAGAGAAAAAATCCATATATTAACAATACTCAATACTGCTATTATCTATAATTATCTGATATAGAAAAGTTTATGAATCCTAATGGCCTAATTATCTTAAAGTTCTTATATATTAGGATTATATCTAAGCCTTATTCTACTTATAATTCTATATATAGGTACTGATCCATTAAGTCGGTCTAGGGTGGATCCTTACTATTTCACATTATTATCTGTCTTACATTCAAATTAGCTTCGTACAAAACTACTGTCAGCTACCATGTTAAAGTAGATCGTATCTCCTGGTAACACTTCCTACAGAAAGAATAATGAAAAAACTAGAATTAAAATGGTATTTTACTAGAAAGCTATAACCCTATAATACACAGGCGTGTTTATTACATCGAGATTCACGCTTCTATATCTGTAAACAGTAAATAAACAAGACTATGAGACATTAGTAAAATATGGCCATGTCCAGAATTCTTCTACTGGCCAAAGGAGCCAAAACAAAAATATATAAAAATATATTTTTTCATAGATAAACAATAATTCAACAATTATCTATGCAATTTCAGTTTGAAAGTTATTTTGAAAAAAGATATTGAAGAAGTTTTACGAAAAATGTCAAAAACATGTTTTGAAAAATTGAAAATTCTGAAAGAATGACTACAGGCACAGAAAAACACATTGAAAACAAACATTTTAGAGGGCAAAAAAGCTACAGTTTGGTGTTATAGGGTCAAGATCAGCTGAAAACGATATTTATGTTCATTTTTTGGGTGGTGAAAATTGCTCACGCCACGAACCCAATATTTGACCCTGTCCTTATTAATGTAAACATTTTGAGTGATTGATGCAACATTCCAAAACAAATTGACATCGAGAGGTTATAATACATTTTAATCACAAAATGCAAGCATGGCAAAATCGATTCATGAACTCTAAATAAACCTGATACCAATAATCTGAAATGAGTTACTATTTATAATACTGTAAAATATAATATAGTATTGTATATTATAACATATATAGATAATATATATACCTATATATAATTTTATAGTATATAACTAATAATATAATAATAACTAAAATAAAAAAAAATAAAATAGACTAATATCATAAAATCAGTAGGTATATATAGATAATATTATACTATATATATATATCTATTATAATAGTATATAATTAAATATATATATATATATATATATATATATATATATATAATATATATATATTATATATATGAATATATATCATATATATATATATATATATATATATAATATATATATAATTATATATAATAATATAATAAATACATTGTATAAGTAATGAGGGCAGGGGGGCACTTGCCTCCCCCTAAATCTTTGGCGAAATAAAAATTATGAACCTTAGATGTTTCCCAGACGACGTTTTTAAGGTTATTAGTAGAAAAACTGTAAAAAAAAAAAAAAAAAAAAAAAAAAAAGATAAAATCAATCGAAGATACTGAAGAACCAATAAGAAATGAGAAACAGCATAAGAAAAAAATGTTAAACATTACCTAAACGGATAATAACCGTGTAAGATAAACACATTTTAGCCATTGAGAGAGCATTTAGGAAATTTTGAAAAAATAAGTTTATCTGTTATCGAAATCGAATCTAATACAATTTAAAATCTAAGAAAATGAAACGTATGAACTCGTAAATTAAGGTAACGGTAACGTCATGTAGGGGGAAAAGTAACTCCTCGTTAACGTTTAATTCAACAAAATGTTAAGCTTCGTTAATAAGTCCAGTATACTTCTTTCGAAAATTAACAGCGTTAAGAGTATACGAAAAAGTTAACGAGCTTAATTAAACGGATATTAACGCATTTGTACATTTTTGTAAACGACGTAATGCCCACTTTTGTATATCTATATATAATATATAATTATATATACTATATATTAATAATTAGTATATATCACACTATTAATATATAATATAATATATATATATATATATTTTATATATTTTATTAATAGTAGAATATATATAGTATTATATATTAATATTTATAGCGTATTATATATGTTAATGATTGTATTTAATCCGTAATGTAAGCTGGTGAAAAGGTTGATAGTTGTTTAATGTGGTCGATGATATTTTAGAAAACAATGAAATAAACAAATTACATTAAACAAAAAATAGGCGCTTATTTTCTACTCGCTCGCCTCTTTAATATACAACGTTCGACATCATATACAATAATGACACAAACATCAGGAGATATCATCCGAAGACTCGTGCGATAAGCCTCGAACACCAAAGCCTTAACGATCACATATCAATAGAAAAGAGCTATAAAATAACACATTAAAGAATACTGTGTAAATAACAGAATTGAAGCAATGCGCCTCTACACAAAACGCCAACATACAGAAAGTGAGAAAAGGTGACAATCTGCTCAAGTCAGTCTGTGCACGACAGTATTTTCGTAACAGGCTTTCGCCACAGGACCCCCCTTTAGCGTATTGATCAAGAAGGAAGTCAGTCGAAATATTGTCTCGGCCAACGAACTTGTCAACCACTACTTGTTCTACTCGCCGCCTCCGGAGGAGCCAGGACAGAATGAAGCGGGACCTGAGAAAGCAGAGACTGCGGCTGCGGCTGCGGCAATACTGACGAAGCTGGTTGCGAAGCTGTATAAGATAGAGAAGAACAGGAAGAAGAAAACGTCAGAATTGGTATGCGAGTACTGAGACGTGTCCAAGGACGAGCTGATGGAGTTGAAGCTGGAGTTGGAGTCGAAGTTGAACTGCTCGTTGATAGTGGTGCCAGAGTTGAAGGTAAAAGCAGTGGCGAGGGTGGGGAAGTTGGTGGTGTTGAAGAAGTAGAAGGAATAGATGCAGGTTGAGAGATAGGTGTTGCGAAAGAAGGTTGAGGAAGAGAAACCGGAATGGTACGAGGAAACAAATCGGAATCCTGAGGGTTGGAAGGGTTGGTCCCGAAATAAGAGAGATTGAGAAGATAGAAAGAAACTACCTCTGTGCGTGAAATACGTTGAATCGTGAAAAACTTCTCCTTCCTAAGTACAATTGGAAAAGGTCCGTCGTATTTAGGTTGGAATGAGTGTATGCACAAATAAAGATCCTTCGGGGATGAAAGAACACTTTTTGATGCTGTGTAGGTGCGGGTTTGTACGGCTCAGCACAGCTTCTCAAGCGGGTAAGATAGGAAAGAGGATCTAAGAAAAGAGGGTAGAAAACTGTTAAAAGAATTATCCAGGTAAGCGAAGAGTTAACCTATAGACAAGTTCAGCAGCAGAGTGCAGTATGAAAGGAAAAGCTTCAGTCCAGCTCTCCGGTAGGGGCTGTGCTACAAGGGGCGCCTTGAGCTGGCGGCGAAAACGCTCACAAATCCCATTCGATATGGGATGGAAACTGGTTGTGTGAATCCTCTCCGAACCAAGGAGGCGCATCAAATCTCTCCAGAGGAAAGATTCGAAGTGCCGTCCTTGATCCGTGGTAACAGTGTTCGGAACACCGAAACGCGAATCCCAGTGAGGCATGAAAGCCTTGGCTATAGATTCCGCTGTAGCAATAGAGAGAGGAATGGCATCAGTCCAACCTTGTGAAATGATCGATTCACGTAAGAATGTATCGGTGACCGTCAGAAGGTGGGAGAGGTCCAACGATGTCGATGTGAATCTTCTCAAAGCGTTCACCAGGTGGCAAGGTGCTTAGAGGAGCCTTAGTTTGTCTTTGAACTTTTGGAGGTTGATACGAAAGACACTCATGAGTGCACTTTTTCACATCGGTATTTACGTCGGGCCAGACAAAGCGAGCTGAAACAAGCTTTTGTAAAGCCGCAATACCGGGGTGAGAAAGGGAATGAAAGATGAATAAAATTTGTTTGCGGAAAGAGGAAAATATGAAGGGGCTGATGTCCTGTAGACATATCACAGAGAAAATTCTTCTCTATGCCAGGCAAGGAGATCCACTGCAGCTGAAGAGAAGAATCATGTGAAAGAGCAGACTCTTCAGATGCGTGGGTAGTTGCCAAATCTTCGTAGTTAATAGCAGGTAGAGCAGACAGAGAGTTGACCACGATGCGTGAGAGTACATCAGCGGTGAGGTTGTCTTCTCCAGAGATGTGCTGTAGATCAGTTGCGAATTGTGAGACATACTCCAAATATTGGGCCTCTCTGGGCGAGTGCCTTTCATGTCGGAATGCCATCTCAAAAGTGATTGGCTTGTGATCTGTAAGAATGTGGAACTCACAGCCTTCCAAAAAGTATCGGAAGTGACGAACCACGTGGTAAATCGCGAGCAACTCCCTGCCCAAAGCACTGCAGCGAGTTTCAACAGGCGGCAACTTACGAGAAAAGAAAGCAAGAGGTGCCCACACTCCATTCAGTTGTTGCTGTAGGACACCTCCAACCATGAAATCGGATGCATCTACCTGAATTCTGGTGGGTGTAGAGTCCTGAGGATGGACTAGGAGTGTGGCTGTGACCAGAGCTTTGTTGGCAGAAGCAAATGTAGCCGACCTTCGTCCGTCCACTCCACTTTAGTGGAAGCACCTCTCTTCTTCGGGGGACGAAGGGAAGTAATGGGCTAAGAGGTTCTGGCTCAGTTGTAGAAAGCGATGGTAATAATCTACCATCCCTAACCACTGCCGAAGCTGTTTTTGGGTGGCTGGTAGAGGAAAAGCACGGATGGTAGCGACACGGTCTTCCAAAGGGCGAATACCTTCTGCAGAAATTATGTGGCTCAGGAAAATGAGAGAAGAAACGCCGAGTACTCACTTCGTCGGGTTAACACGAATGCCAGATTCGTTTAACCTGGTGAAAACTGCGCGAAGGTGCTCCTGGTGCTCTTCAGGACGCTTACTAGCGATGGGAAGGTCATCGAGGTAGTTGCAAGCGAAAGGGAGATCTGGGAGTACCTTGTCGATAAACCTCTGGAACGACTGAGCTGAGTTCCTAAGGCCGAACGGCATCCTGAGGAACTCGGAGACCAAAGGGATTGCTAACAGCCTTCTTTGGAATGTTCTCAGGTTTCATGGGATCTATTGGTAAGCCCGAACCAGATCGACCTAGGAGAAGATGGTTGCTCCATCTAAATGTGAAGTAAAAGATTGGATGTGAGGGACCGGATAACGGTCTGGTGTTGTGCAGGCGTTACGAGTCCTAAAATCCCCACAGGTTCTCCAGTCGCCTGTGGTTCCTTTAGGGACCATGTGTATTGGAGAAAACCAACTGCTCTTTGAGGGACGCCCAATACCCAACTCCAGCATATGCTCAAACACAGCTTTTGCTGCTTAGAGCTTCTCCGGTGCGAGACGGCGAGTTGGGGGCGAAGGTGGGAGCGCCTGTAGTGTCGATATAATGTAGAACTGAATGCTGGGAAGGAGAAGTGGAAGAGTAGGGGTGCAAAAGAGAGGGAAATTCCTTCTGCAGAAGGGTGAATAAAGGATAAGAATCAGTTTTAGGCGCGACCGCTGAAATGCTTCCAAAGGCAGAAAGAACAAGGGAACCAGAAGAGATTAGTGAGGTGGTGCCGTCCACCAAGCACTTGTTTCCAAGATCGACAAGGAGGTGAAAGTGTGAGAGAAAGTCAGCTGGCTACCAGGATGGGCTGTGTCACATCTGCAACAATGAATACCCACCGGAACTTTCTTCTGAGGGAAAGGTCCAGTGAGCATAAACGCTCTCCATTAATGGCTTATAAGAGCCATTAACCGCGTGAAGCTTGGGGTGGGGGAGAGGTGCTGCAAGGTCGATGATGAGAGATTTCAGCTCCGATGTCGACAAGATAAGAGCGCTTGGTGGTATGAGCGTACACCTCGATAAGCGATGGAAGCTGTGGAAAAGGAGGGTCAGTGTTCTCAGTCGCCTCAACTAGGAATATGCCGAAGTGTTTCCTTTTAAAGAGAAGTGGGGTGGAACCACATTTTGGTTTTGTTGCCAAAAGTGTGGTTTTAATATCAGTCCCCTTTTGGTTAGTGCTCCTACCGGAGGAGAGAGAGAGAGAGCAGAAGAGAGGAGGAGAGAGAGATGAGAGAGAGAGAGAGAGAGAGAGAGAGAGAGAGAGAGAGAGAGAGAGATCTCCTACGAGAGGAACCCCTCTTCCCAGAGAAAGCGAAATTTTTTGATCCTGTTTACCAACACTGAAATTTATTGCTAGTATCATATAATAATATATGAAAAAAATCAAATATAACAGTATCCATATATTATATATCATAATATATAATAATATATATATATATTAATATATATATATAATATACTACTATATTATATAATATATATATATATATAATAATATATTATAGTTATATATATATTATATTATCATATATATTATATGGCTAGGCAGGATTTCATTTAGGGGGCAAAGGTTAGTGATATATATAATATTATATATATTATATATATATATATATATTATATATAATATATAATATAATTATATATAACTATATATATATATATATATACTATGATATATATATTATATATATAATATATATATAATATTAATATATATATATTTAGCAGCATTAATCAGCGCAAATGCCTTCGACATACGTGAGAAGTTCCAGCGGAGCAATACTATCGAAGAAGATTAGCTGAATAAAAAGCACACATCTAGTTGACTTCAGCCAATATGAAAACGAAACACATTAAAACTATAAAATGAATGATATGTTTATAATACGTTAGTATTTGCAATTACTCCTTCAGTATTTATCGATTGAGTACCTTTTTTTCAGTTTTCTCTACTAATTAAACCCTTGAGAAAACGTCGTCTGGGCAAACATCTAAGTTCAGTTTTTTATTTCGCAAAGATATTAGGGGGCAAGTGACCCCCCTGCCCCCTCCCCCCCTACGCCCCGTAATATATATACTATAAAATTATATATATATTATATATAATTAATATAATATATATAGATATATTATATATATTACTATATATATTATATTACTATATATAATATATATATATATATATAGTATATTAATAAAGAGTGAATGGAATTGAAATTTAATAATCGTGAAGGACTTTTCATTTTCCCATAGAAAGTCTTTTTAGTTGTCATGGCAACCAAGACTCTCTTTAGATCTTGCTTTCACAAATAAATAAATGAATAATTGTTGCCTAGTAATGTGAATTCTATCGTAATTTAGCTTTTAAAGGCGGGGCTGCTCGGCCATATTTGGTGCTGTGAGCCGGAGTCGCGGAGCCGGAGTCGTGGAACCGGAGCCGGAGCCGAAGCCGGCCTGCGTAAAAATTTGCCAGTTTCGTTACCTTGTTTAAAGGTACATAAATATTGTAATTTATTAATAAGTAGCCGCCAATAATAATAATAATAATAATAATAATAATAATAATAATAATAAATAATAAGAATAATACATATAATAATAATAATATAATAATAATAATAATAATAATAATAATAATAATAATAATAATAATAATGATAATGATAATGATAATGATAATGATAATGATAATGATAATGATAATAATAATAATAATAATAATAATAATAATAATAATAATAATAATAATAATAATAATAATAATAATAATAATAATAATAATAATAATAATAATAATAATAATAATAATAATAATAATAAACAAAACGCATACTATATTTGTACGATTTTAGTATGTTTCAAGTTCATAACTATTTCTATACTAATTTACATTATTTTATTCCCATTGAATATTACTAGAGTCTAGAGATTTATCACAGTGTAAATCGCACTATTTATCGTTACTTTATAGTATAGCATATCGCAGGCTTTTATAATAAAAAAAGAAAATTCTCATTTCGTTGACTCAAAGTTTATTACTTTATTTTTTTTATCTCATTCTCTACTTCTTTTTTCGATTTTCGCAACGCCATCTATGGAGTAGTAATATAATCTTCTCCATCTAGTCTCAGAGTAGGAACCGTTTTCTCGAGTCTGTCATCCAAGTTCAAGTCAACCGCTTTAGCGATTGAACCACCGGGATCTTTAATTAAAAGCCTACCAAAAGTTAGAATAAATTGCTAATTTTTGGTGTTACTTGTAATTTTTGTAATAATAAAAATTGTAATTTTTGGTATTGCAAACATTGTTTATTCAGATAATACAAACCGTTTTTTTTATATGATTATTATATTATTTATTAACCATTTTTAATTTATATATACACGGTGACTAAAAAAATGGGCCCAGCTCTCACTTTTTGAGATATCTCTTACAATCTCACTAATCGCTCTTATTTTGAAGATATGGCAGAAGCAACGTCTGTGAACAAAACTAGACCTCAATGGAAGCTTGAGTAAAGAATATACTGCGTCAAACATTATTACAACTTACAAAACAGGCTCGTTCAAGAAAATCCAGGATACTTTCATGCATCAGTTCGAATGTGAGAAGGCTCCCTCCAAAAGCATAATTTTGAAATCTGTGGACCACTTAGCGAAGTATGGGACCGTGAGACTTGCTGGAGAGTACTAATAAACGATATTAGGGCTTACACACACAGAACACAGACGAAGTAGACCCTTACAGCCTTAGACAAACAGAGAAAAATTCTATGGCAGTCAAGTTACTGGAGAAGATCCAGGAGGCCCTAGACTTCCTTAACCTCCTTTGGACCTCAGATGAAGTCCACGTCCATCTAAAGTGCTGCTCATATGTCCCTACCCATGTAACTGACACCCCCTAAGGTAGAAAAAGGGGCGAATTATATGGTGGATTGAATATTATTATAATAAGAGACACCTTGAAAATATGCCTCGTTGTCTACCATTCCAGCTATTTAACTTTTTGAGGAGTAGAATTTCCGCTAACAATACTTTGGAATGCTGATATACGATATGATAAAATGCGCTGCCAGTGAAGTGAAGTTACACAGACACTCTGTTTCGGTTGATGGTCCGAAACTCTTCTGATTGGTATTGGCTGTGGTATGCTATTAAATTAAACAAGCGACCTTCTCAATTTCAAAATCGCTTGGGGAACATAAACTTCACCTTTCTATAACTAGAGAAAAGCCCTGCTAGCAGTTTAAGACTAGGATTCTGGACAATCAAAGCAGTGGTATGAGCAAATTAGTGATCACTTTTTTATTTATTAAGCGAGCGAATTCGGACTTGACTATAAATGTCAGGATAACACACACAACTTGTTGAATGAGCGGATTTTGCTACTATCTCCAGATGGTGTATTAATAATAGAAAGTACTTATCCTCTGGATGAGCCCTTAATATTTTAAATTTTAACCTACATTTATATGAGATGCTTACGCGCTTTTTTATTATTTTTCTGTACAATCGTGTGTTTTAACATGAACTTAGCAGTCTTTAGCTACCAATGTGCCATCCTCATCTTTAGAAGCTGTAAAAACCAATGAATTGAAGATGAGACTGCTTAGCAGTCAAAATCAAGAAAAGTTCAGCTAGATGTTCTAATGTATGCTTCTATATAGGATGGACTAGCTGCTTGAAGTGCTCGAGCGAAATTTCATTGAGGTAAACATACAATCTGTTAAACAAAATATAGAAAGTTCGCTCTGTATAACACTTATGTGGTCGTCCCCATGATAGGAAGAGTCGTACCATAGGGACTTGTCAATTATCGTTTTAAAATATAGAAATACATTGGATGGGATCTAGATACTGGTCTGATGTGCCTGGGATATTGAGAGAGAGGGGGAGAGGAAAAAAGAATCAAGTAGCTGGTGAATCGATATTTGTTGTGTGATTGCGAGATTAAGACTGAGAGAATGATTCAGTCTAGCTCCGAGTAAGTCTAACCCACTTTGAGAGGTCGTAAATCTTTAAGGAAGTAGAGTGTTGAGAATGAATCGCGAGAGCGCGGAGAAAGAGATCCAGAATGGAAGATTTCCCATCCAATCTGAGCAAATAGAAGCAGCCTGGACAAGGGGATCACCAGGAAAAAATGCATCCTATGCCGCGGAGAAGTCGTGGATAATTCACCAGAGAGATGCAAAATAAGGATGCACAAAACCTAGGAGAAAAACTTTAAATATTGGTGCCATCCTCTATAGTACATTGCTGATGCGTCACAGGTAGCGTATCGAGTCGTAAAGACCAATCCTCACAGTCTCTCCAGTAGTACTATTAAAATTCGAGTGCATACAACAGGTAAACGAGTTTTGTGCGGTAAGACCTTGTATATTTTGCCTTCCCTAGCAGTATAGAGGGTTTGTTTATATCCCCACCGCGCATCTCGTAATATAATTTTATCACTTCTGGCCACGGGTGTGCCACCGAATGCGCTATCTTCTTCAAAGATCGTTCGCGATCCCTTGTGCGTGGCTTGTTGCTGTCCTACTGTTGGCGCAAGTGCGGTGCGGTGCGGTGCCGGTCGCCGTGCAGTACATTATTAACTTTAGCACACTGGCTCTTTCCTGTCAATTCTAAATGTCCAACGATCCTTAATTTGGGGAGCGCGTCTAAAAACTGGTCGATCGCGAAGCTGCTCACGAGTCGAAACAACTACGAGGCAATTCGCACCACTTATCGTATTAGAGAATGCACCGCTTCAAAGCTTTAAAGCCATGCGCGCATACTTCCTGTGATAATAATTCACTATCAAATTCGGGTGTGTACCATTCGTGTGCAAGGCCACGTGTTCTTATGCTTTTTAGGGTCAGCATGAGGTCTACCGAGGGGCCCCCTATCACTGTCCTCCAGGCGCACTTGCGCCCTCTCCGCGCCACCGCCTTAAGTGAACATCTCCACCACGAATCCTCGAGAATCATCACTTGTATGCGAATAATAAATTCTCGTATCCAAAATGATACTCCACATCCATAAAATTAAATCTAATAAATACATAGCACTAAATCAATAAATAGAAATTGAGTAATAGTATAAAGATTGGCAAGAATAGAATAATAAAGGCTAGTAAAAATATCATAGAATATAATAAAAGGAAAAGGGAAAAAATATGAACATAACTTCATATTTTTACCTTTCTAAAATAAAGACAAGAAAATAAATGCAAAATTGAAGAAATAGAATATTGAGATCCCAAATATATTAATCCTGGCAAGATACATATGCATATATATACTTGAATGAAATTATATCAAAGATAGCATTCTAGGAAAATATTATTATCATACTGTTAATAGGAAAATGTTCCATCAAGTTCAATTAAGACTGCTGAGGATCGAGAAATATTCTATTTCTAATAGTTGACGTTAGCAAAAAAATGCAAATATCATGGAGATGCCGCTTGTAAAGGTGATTAGTATGAGAGTAGGATAAGGACCGGCCCTTCCAAGAAAATATAGCAAAATTATATTTAGAAGAACTATTAACTAAATTTAAGAGCGCGAATCGTAAAATAGCCTAGATTCAGAGAGAAGAAAGATATACGCACCATTTGGGAAAAGTTTACATTACCTATAAAGCGTAAATCTCTTGAGGAATACTCCCTTTAAAGAGAGAAAGCTAATAGTATACGCCCAATACATGTGTTCCAAACGTATGTCACAAAGTTGTACATATGCCATTGCCAGGGAAAGTTAATGAGCAAAATGCGAGAAGATGTGAATACAGGAATAAAGAATCATGTATAAACGGCAAAAATACACTCAAGGTTAGGAAAATAGGGGGAGAGATGGGGGGAGAGGAGGGGAAGAAATTTGGGGAGAGAGGGTGAAAGGGGGGAGGGTATGAAAATAAGGAAAGGTAGCAAAAATAGTAACTGTCTTGCTCGTCGACTTAATTCTTCCCGGAGTAAAAAATCATTTGGTGCTCTTCGATGTTAAAATCTTGACGCGGCTATTTCTTTCATCACCCTTTTCAGCTAGTGGTACATCATGGAGGACATCAAATAATCATACCTTTTACAACGTTTTCGATAAAAAGAGACACGAAAATATATCACCGGAGTTCTGCATTATTAGATTATCTGCGCTTACAGACGGACACATTCACTATTCGAGTAATTTATGGTACTGTCCTTGCGAGTTTGATTATTTCTCTCACATAAAGTATTATATATTATATTTCAATTATTATAAATAATACATTTCTGTAATGTATAATTAAAAATCTATGAAAGATTCTGGTATAAAATCCTATAGCGTATTTTAAACATGGGAAATACAAAAACCAATACGTTCAAGATACTCAGAATTTTGCTTATTAAAAATCTTTCTAATAAAAGTATTCTCTTAGTTTCCACTTAATTTAGTGACAATTCGATTTTAAAGCGAGATCATCTATGTTGCTTACTTCAACATCCAATAGGTAAACAATTTACCAACTCAACACAACTACCAACTTCTGCTAAACATATATCCAGAAAAAAGATTATCCGGGACATTTTCAAAACATCTGTATTTAATCATCAAAACTCTCACACAACAGCCGAAACCCGCTAATAGATACGTCTCTTTCAATGTTCAATTAGGCGTTCAGTAACTTCTGTCGTGAAAGTCTGAGAGCTTATTAATCAGGATGAAGATCCATCCGAAGCCGACTGAAAGGCAGAGTTAAAGTAGAAGTGATCTCTGTCCCGAGCACATGAGTCATCATAAGTCAGTCTATCATAATGATTTCTTAACTCGCTGAACTTGGTGTTATATAAAGAAACAAATGTAGAATTTATGAAAATATGCACAAGTACTAAGAAAATTCATATCCTTCAAATTAACTTTCTTCGAGCCTATTAATCTTTTCAATACTTATGTATAACACATACTTTCAAGGATTGAAGCGTATTTTCAGTATTTTAACTGTTGTTGAGAGTACAATCCTCTCTTGTTTAATTTGTTTCACCGTGTAAAAAATCACTCCAAATAGATATATATTGAAAGCCATCGGAAGATTAGTGGTAATACATCGGATTATTTTATGGAATTTCAGAAAACCTCTGTAGATGCCACGGGCTGTCTGTAGCCTTTCCTAAGACTTCCAGCCTTGTATGAGAAGTACGGGACATTAATGAGCTAGGCACGACACCTGAACTTATCCTGCTTTATTTCCTGACTCTTTCGTTGTGCATGAGCGAGACATCGTAGGGTTTATTTTCGACATTTCTAGAGGGGTAGATTATAGTTCTATGGAACGATCTATTATAGAAGGAAGAAATAGGAGCGAGAGGTCTAGTAGTAATGGAGATAATAGACTTAAAAGTGTTCATTCCGCGGGTAAAAGTATCGGTGCATTTTCCTCCTTGATAGTACGCCTGTATCTCTCCTCACTATAGTGCTTTATTCACTGAGAATGTATTCGTAATGAGCACCCTTCGTGCTCTAACTGAATTCTTGAAATTCACGACTAGAAACTCAACTGCCTTCGGTCAGTCCACAGCATTTTGGGATAGTGTCATTAAATATAAAAGATTTGCTCATCACGCGTCAGATACATACATGACTTTGAAATCTTTTAAAGGTTTTAATTAAATACTCCCGAATCGAATCTATAGGTGAAAAGTATGTATTGATATCCATCGTTGTACGAGCTGTATTTAACCATTTCGGAGTAATCCAGCACTGCATACCTATCCGAGACAGGGGGCTATGGTTTTTCGGGTAGGAAATTTTCTAAGAACAGGTTTATGTAGAGTGAAAGCCCCCCCCCCTTCCCCACCTTTTTTTTTTCCCTAGAAAATTATCCTCTCTCTTTCAACTTTTTCCGTCCAATGTCCGGAAACTCGAGGCAAACCTTGTTGAATCCACCCCTAGCTATTAGGTTCTTTCACACAGTAATAAAACTTATCAACCACTTCTTAGCCTCCATGGTGTCTAACTGGCATGAGTAAAAAACATTTTATATATATATCATAATATATACTATATAATATATAATATAAATATATATATATATATATAATAATAATATAAATATTATATATATTATATATTTATTATATATTATATATATTATATATTATATATATATAATATATATATTATATGGTAAAAGGAAATATAAACAATAGTGATTAACGTCATTATTTATTTATTCACAAGTGAGCATATTAGAACAAGTGAAAAAATTATTTATATATGTAGAAATGAATCATATTTAATTCATAATCTTTTATTAGATATATATATAACTAAATATAATATTATATATTTATATATATAATATATATTAGTATATATATATATATATATATAATAATAATAAAAAAAATAAAAATATATATATATATATATATTCATAATTGAATTAATGATATTAATATTCATCATAGCGTAACTATGGATTAATCCATTTAAGATTGGTGTACTTGCTGTTTTTTTTATTCTTCCTTTAACCACCCGTTTGATTATCTGAAGCGTAGGACTGCTGAGGACTAGAATCGGGTCTTGGTGTCTTAGGAAAATCATCCCAGTCTGCTAATCTGCGTGTGTTCAAAGATTAAAGAGGTCGGAAATTTTATATCTGAGCTCTTGCTTGATGGTAGGCCATCCTGCAACAGCACCATTCTTCCAATCACGTGAGAGATCACTATTAAAAATCACAATGTTGACCCTATTAACTATTCATCATCAATAATGATTGGCCTAACTCATTCAGAGCTATTGTTTCTTTTAAAATATATATAGGTTAGACCTGATCTGCGAGCCCTGGCTGGCAAGCTCTCCTCTTTAGGATATTTCTTAAGCTGTCTTTACTTACATTCTCGGGATTTTTACTTCTTGTGGAAATTGCTTCCTTTACGTCAGACTTATTTAGTGGTTCCTTTAGATGCAAATCCTTGAAAGACTAATAATTTCTGCATTGCATCTTGGTAATAAGATACTTCTCATGGATGTATGTTCGCATTTATATCCGATAACACCTCTGCTCGTCAATTGCTATCTTGTTCAACTTTAGGGTCGATCAGGCCTGTAAAGGCCGAGCTGGCTGTGGAATTTGTGCATGACTCAAGGTATGTTGATGTCTCTAAGCGGAAATGATGCTGATGATTTGGGGGTGGAAATTGCAGTGAGGACGGCACCGTAAGGCTGTGGTTGTGTAGGCTGAGTGGTGGCTCTCTGCACCGGATATATATATATACATTTATTTTTCTCATAAAAATAAACGGCAAAACAGCGACCTTCTTCATTATGAGATATCCACTTGGTAATCAGAAGGACAATAACTGACGAAAGTAGAGGCAGGAAGTACACACTCCTTCTGCAAACACATTCTTTTATTTTTCAGACTGCTTTATGGTACGCGACGAGTTTTTTTAAATGGTGTTTTCCTATGTCGAGCAGCTTACCTATTCTGAGGCCTTTTAAAGGAAATTCCCTTTATAAGATTTAAGCAAAGTTCACATACACACTGGGTGAACTTCTCATCATCACAGATTATTTTGCGCTTTTCAGCCGGTTTCAGCTTTTTAAATCTTTTTATAAGAGGCAAATACTTTACAACTAAACTACTCATTATTCAGGAATGTACACAGTTTCTACCTCGTGCGGAAGAATGTTAGTGCGGAGCAGGACTCTATGCGTGTTCCTAGGGTGAAGTTCACACAGCAAGTATCCGTACGGGTCCGAAGTAACTTCTTTATATACTTTCAAGAACTCTTTTCTTGCTGACGGGAACATCTGTGACCCTAGAACATTGACCTGACTCATATCTCTTCTTTGACCAAACAGGATCAGATACTGAGTGTTTAAAGAAACAGTCCTCATGTGTCTGCTTTGATGAAAAATGTTCTGTGTAATGAAAAATACAGATATATTTAAATGATGGGAATACACCGTGAACGTCTCAGCTATATCTTCGTTTAACTTGTGCAGCATGTCGTCCAGAACTATAACTTTATGACCTTGTACATTTTCCAATGATTTAATATCGTATACACCTTCATGGAATTCTACTATATTATTATATTCATTAAACTTCTCCTGGTATACACTATAGCACCAGATTATTTTCACAGGTGTATGCTCAAAAAATTCCACCATCCTTTAATATGTTTAACAGCAGAAAGGTTTCCCGTAGCCCCGCCACCATGCATGTGGCAGGGCTGAAGAAACATGAATTTTACACAATCCAATGCTCGTAGGTGCTCGATTGTACAAGGCAACTTTCGAGAAGCTATAGTGAAGAGCATAATATTATTATATATATTAATATAATATATATATATATATAATATATAATATATATATATATATATATAATATATATATATTATATATATATATAATAATATACTATAATACATAAAACGAAATGTAGGAGAATTCAGTTAAAACCTTTACTACATACCTAGAACTTTAATAATCGCAGACCTGCATAATTTTAACATTAAATATACTCCTGAATATTAATATTTTAACAATTAATTACATTTACAATACAATTTAGAAAATATTTATAAGGGTATGAAATAACACTGATTAAGACTTCAAGAATACTCTAGAATAAAGACTCAAGATTATACTCTGGTAATCTTTACAATATGCCATGTCTTTATGATCGTTGTCTTATCATAGTAACATATGTGTCTCACGCGGATGCGTCCGAAAGCACATATGTAAAAAGCTCCTCTCAGATATCATAGTATGTTTGGCCTCTGGATCGGTCGCATAGATGCTTTCAGCCCATCGTTTTCTAAGAAGATGTATGAATTTCTGCACATCGATAGTGTCTAGGAATCGTTTAATAACAGTATCAGAATCATCAACCATCATTTTCTTGAATGCGTAGTATTCCTCGTATAACATATAATGAACGACTGTTACATAGTTAGATAACACACTCACTCTCTTCATATGCCTCAGCCTCCTTCCACCTACATCTGACATACACTTCAACCGCTGTATTCCTGAGATGAAGAATCCATGTGAAGTACGTTCAAATGCTTCTAAACCACTAGTCCTTTCCCATAGTCTAACTTCCACGCACATTGTGTTCGCATGTTTAGAGAAGGTTAGAGTAAGCTGTTTTTCCTTTGCTCTTTTGCTCTGGCTGATAACTGTTTTCGAGTAGTTTAAAGCCGCTTTAGGGTAAAGTAATGAGTAAGCATGACTCGATGTAGTTTCACATATACAAGTAATTCATCGGGACTTCATGTAAACACCAGGCCGGTGTGTTGTATATATGATGAATTTATAACACAGTGAAGATTCATTCATTCGGGTTTCTTTTATAAGAATGCAACTCCGCAACAGGCATTCTTAACTTCCCAACTGAATGAGTCTTGTACAGAGGTATAACCTATTAAGACGAATCAATATTGTGTTTCTTTTCTGGAAACGGTAACTTATTAAGATAGGGTAAGAATTCTTCACAAAGGTCAACAGCTAGAGCGACTATAGTTTGAAAGAGCTTAGACTCACAAGGGGTCGTATATAATTCTCGCCAAAACACAGTGTAGAGGTAATAGAGATAAGGCTGACGTCACCAAACACAAGGGGCCATTTATAATTCTTGACCAACCACAGTGGAGGGTGAATTGAGATAGGGTTTACATCGGCCAATCGCAAGTAAGACAGGACGTATGTTTTTACGATCTGCTGTAGAGTAAAATAATAATAATTTGATTTCTATTACGACGTGCGTTTTCAACTTATAAATAAAATGAATAAGTAATGTTAATTAATAATAATAATATAATAAATAATACATAATAATAATAATAATACTAATATTAATAATCTAATAATAAGTGTGTGTGCGTGCTTCGTGTGTGTGTGTTGGTGTGTGTGTGTGTGTTGTGCGTGTGTGTGTGGGTGTGTGTGTGTGTTGTGTGTGTGTGTGTGTGTGTGTGTGTGTGTGTGTGTGTGTGTGTGTGTGTGTGTGTGTGTGTGGTGTAAGTGTGTGTGGTGTGTGTGTGTGTGTGTGTGTGTGTGTGTTGTGTGTGTGTTGTGTGTTGGTGTGTTGTGCGTGTGCGTGTGCCGTGTGCGTGTGTGTGTGTTGTTGGTGTGTGTGTGTGTGTGTGGTGTGTGTTTGTGTTGTTGTGTGTGTGTGTGGTTGCAATATTGGCAATACTGCAATCGATTGCATTCGTGCATCGATGCAATCGATGCATCGATGCATTAATGCCATGTGACTCTAGCTCCGAACACTTTTCTAGCTTTTTTGGAGGTTGTCCAGTGGGCTTTCACGTTGTTCTGTTATTGTCTTGTTGTCGTAGCTGTCTTGTCTTGTTGTTGTTGTTGTTTTGTTGCTGTGTTGTTGTTGTTGTTGTTGTTGTTGTTGTTCGTTGTTTGTTGTTGTTGTTGTTGTGTCTGTTGTTGATTATGGTTTTGCGACTGTTGCTGTTTTGCTCGCGGATTTTTGTGATGATGGAGAATGAAGCATTGAATCGATCCCATGAAAATGGATTCGAAGAAGAAGAACAGAGTTAAAACACTTTCGTAACTCAGATTCAAACATAATAATAATAATAAATATAAAAATGCCATAAAATTAGATCATATTAATATAATACTAATATTAAAACGAATAAATATATATCTTAATATATAGTATATTAATAATATATATAATATATATATCCTATATATATCTAAATAATATATATATGTAATATATATGATATAATATATATAATATATATATATATATATATATATATATTACTGCAATGTGTTATTATATATATATTAAATTATAGTATATAATATATATAATATTATAAGATATATACTATATAATATATAATATTATATATATATATTATATATAAATACTTCATGTGTTATTATATAATATATATTATAATCTATTATATATATAATTTATTATATATAATATATATATATATTATAATATATATATATATATATATATATATATAATACTCATATTATAAATATATTTTAAAGAAAAATTTTGTCTTTTTTTGTGGGAAGGGTTAAACTCTATTTCAATAATATCGGAGAAAAGTAAATCCCTTTTCAGTTCAGGTTATTACTTTTCTTCGATTTAAGCCATTTTAACCGCAAACCTCATTAGACTAATCCACCTTGAAACTCTCAAAGCATGCGATGGGAATGAAAATTTTTATTCATTTTATTCATATTTAAATACACTTTTGAACTAAAATATTGTATTTAAGACATGATTTGAATTAGGAACTGAAGCGACTGGCACGGTCCAATAGTCGTCATACTTCCTTGGTGATCACCGTGATAGATGCAGCGAAAAGGAGGGCATTCGAATCATCGTCCAATTTTATAATCGTCACTAAAATGGGAGGGGCAAAAGAGAGTGGGGGAGTAAGGAGTATTAAAACCCCATCTCAATCACAATAGAACAAAGACGAACGAAAGACGAAACGAAGTCTCAATACGACGGTGCGGCCAGAGCAGAGACAGAGCGGAAAGCGGACACGGGTGCGAAGGCAGGCGGCGGCGGCGGGACAGTCGGTGGCAGGGGCGGAAAACGGGCGCGCGCGGACGGCAGTGTTGTGTGTGTTGTGTGTGTGTGTGAGTGTGATGTGTGTGTGTGGTGATGCGTGGCGTGGGAGGCGTGAAGAGGAGTAAACTGAATAGTAAGTCATGGCAACAGATACAAGATGGAGTAAATTGACAACAACCTAAGAGGTAGGGGTAAAAGAGATGGTGGGGATGGGGTAACGTGTTGTTGTGGTGTGTGTGTGTGTGGTGTGTGTGTGTGTGTGTGGTCTGTGTGTGTGTCTGTGTGAAATGTGTATAGTGTGAAATGTGGATGTAATGTTGATGATGCGTCATCAACATACACTTCGAATGTGCGCTAACGTTACCGAGATAGCAGAGTCAGCCGCGACATAAGTAAATAGAAAAAGAGAGGGAGTAAGGTAAGGTAAATAACTGAGAATAATTCTTTGATAATTAATATTACTATGATAATAGCGTAAACATAAAAACACGATAAATAACATAAAAAATAACGTATAATCATATCTAATTTCGTCCCATTACCCGCTCCGCATAGAGCCTTCTCGTTGCACACATACGCATGTATTCTACACAGATTGACCTTGTTATCAGCTCCATAACTACTTGTAAACCTGTGCCACCTCCCCACCTATGTCGTAAGAGTTGAGCTCGAGATGATGTCAAAAGAATAGCACACTTCCACTCTAAATTTCTTTTTTTTTCCCGATTAATCCTTCATACATTTAAACTGACTATATATACTTTATATAATATATAGCAATAATTTCATTCAAGCGCTGATACTTCACTAAATATATTAACTTTACTATATTTAAGTATTTCTTTAAGTTAACCTTATCTAATAGTTAGTTTTCTATGAGATATCAATTAGCGGGTTGAGCTTTGAGATAAAGTTTCAACCTATTATTTTATTATTATTATTTATTTTAATTTATAATTAATAATAATATTATATTATATTATTAATTAATCATTATATTTAATTTCATAATTAATATTAGCTGTCCATGTCAGTATTATATCATTGACGAGTGAGGTTTGAATAATATGGGAGTATTATCGCCCTATCTTATTTATTCAGATATGAGAGATATTACCTATATTTTTATAGTGATTCCTGAACTCAATTGTTAGTAATATTGAATGATATATAAAACAATATATAAATAAACCAGTTGCATAAAAAGAATAAATATATAAATTAATTATAATAATAACCACAATTAGTTTAAATAATAAAAAATAATTTTAATAAAATAAAAAATTCATAATTGAGAAGATATTATATATGTTTGTGAGCTAATTATTTATATATAAAAAATAGAAATAAAAAATTTAATATATTTAAAAAGTAACATACCATATATTCTAGTGACGATTGAAAGCAGGGTTGCCAGAATTTCGGAGCCGCAAATTTTTGGGTGGATGCCGGAGCTGGATCACTCGTTGTAAAATCGAGTATAGCTAATCTAGCATTAATTAATTTAATGAGGCGCAACATGCAAGAATAAAATAGATAAGTATAAGAGTATTGTAGTTCATGAAGCAGAAATAAAGATAACATTAAGGAGAGCAGTACTATAAATTTTAAGATAATTGGCTGGGACGTCTAAAGTAATGGCTCTGGGTTTCCTCCGGAAGGAGACTTGTCCTTTGAATTTTACGGAGTCGAGGAGTTCGACTGTTCTGAAAAAGTAATTAAAGATAAAGAAATATTTATATAAAGAGATGGAACCCTAATTCCCTAACACAAAAAGATAAAATTGCCATAGCAAAAATATAAAATAATGACTTTGCATACAATTTTAATTAAGGAGTTGCTTTAATTAACATACCAATAAAAAGATAAATAAGGCTTTACAAGGCTGTATAAGATCCGTAGAAAAAATTTTAATCACCCAGCCAAGTAGTTTTTCATAAATGTTTATAATTTAAGCTATAGAGAGTTCTCCATTATCTCTATGTAATGTAAAATGTAAACACCATAAGAAATTTATTATTTCAACTGTTCCTCTCAGACGTATAGCACATAACATTTTAGATTTCACACTAAAATCTATTTCTTACGCAATCGCTATACGATCTCGGCGGACTAACTACTAATAAATGGGAAAAAAATAGAAAAGATTTATCCCAAAGAACATTAAATCTCGATAATGCAACACTTCTTCAAGAAAAGTCAGATCTTTCAAAATCTATATATGAAAAGCAAAATTCCGTTATAAGGTTTATTTATGTATTCATATTATTATTCTCTGTGACTCTTCAATTATGTACTACATTGCAGTCTCCTTAGTTAGTGACAATATCTGCTCTTAACTTAATCATATTGAAAATGTGATGTTTGCTTTGAAAGATTTACAAGCAAACATCGATGAAACATTTTCAAATATGTTGGAAGTTGCAACAGAAAAACTTTCTGCGTTTCTGTTAATAGAAGAAATGAAAATGCCTGTGTGAGAAATCAGTGTAAAATGGTAGAACAAAAACGACCAAAACATTACATTTTACTCTTTTCCTGATGGATTTCTTCTTCCAAACGCAGTTAGAGAGAAAGAATTCGTGAGCCCATAGATCCGACACTAACGGACGATCGCTTTGTCCGATGGTACGAGGGTCTTACTCTCCTTTTATTGGGGAGTCTTGGCGCGAGTGAAAATTTTCTCCCTCTAATTATTGCAAATTTAGTCGCAACAGTTGTTGTGCCCATGTGCCAATGTTGGCGTTTCTTGACTTTGGATAATTGCCCCTGTAATCCAGGAGCACCAAATTCGCGGAATGCCATCGATGTTCCCATCAGCACCTCTTCCTTAATGACGATTTTCACAATAAGTAACCACAATTTCACACACACTGTCTCGGTCACTATTGCAACGCATGAAATTTGAGAAACTCGTTCAGTTTAGAACTCTTCTTTTTGGGGGGAAGGCGTTACTGGAGCACTGGTAGCATCATGAACTGTCCCTCGTTACCTTGCTTTAATCTCCCCGCGACCGCGGTTGTCCGATGGCTTCGAGTCTCAGCGGTCTCATCTCGTCGGTCCTCGCTAGCAGTGAAATATCCTCTTCAATCTCTGTCCCGTATATTCACTCTCTCTCTCTCTATCTTCACTTATATATAAGCGCCGCATATATTTAAATAACAACTTAGTGAGAGTATTTGTATTATGCATAGCTTCATTTTTCACATTAATACTAAGAAATGTTGAGATAATGCATAAATATTTTATAACGGAAGAGTCGAGGAGATGCTTAATTAACGTAATTCATTATTATTATTATAATATTATTATATTATTAATATTATTATTAATTAATTATAATATTATTAATATTATATTAATTATTTATTATTATTAATTTATTTAAATTATTTAATTTAATTATTATTATTAATATATATATATTATTATTATATTATATTATATACTTATTATTATTCATTTAATTAATGAGGTTTATAATAACCTTACTACTATATTAAAGTTCCATGTTTGCATTCAGAGAATATTTAAAATACAACTATAATATTTTTACAACTTATACAGAAACTTGACTGTAAGAATGTAGATAAACAATTTACATAAATACGTTAATAAATATTAGATATGTAGTATGTACATTAAGTTATAATTAGTATATATATAAAATATTGATACATAATATATATTATTATAATCTCTGTTGTATAGTGTAATATAATATTCTATAACGTATTACAGTGTACTCCGTTTTATAATTAATATATTTTTAAAGGGTATATTATATAATTGTTATAATTTTATATGAACATATTTTTCAACCTGAATTTGAAATCATGCTCTAATAATTACTGAAATTATTGATTAGGGATTTAATTATATTTTCACTATTGCTAAGAGCTATTAACTGATAGTTAAAAGCAAATAATTAACCTATATATATATAATATATAATAGGAGTAACTGTACTGGTGAAAATATCATAAATAGAAGCAATATATAGCTATATAGATAGATTACGGTCTAATGACTAGATAAGATAATAGAGAATAGAAAGAAAGGCGCAGATAGATATGATAGAATATATAGAATAAGATAGATAGATAAGATAAATGGCAAAGCACAATCTCACTGAAACCTTTTACACAGAAAGAGAACTTTAAAATCGAGATAAGAACATAACCTAAGAACCGCTAGAGAGCATCTAAGAGCCATCTCGTAAAAAGTGAAACTAGATTAAAGGGAATGCAGAGTTACCGCGTGTTCGATAATCACCATTTTTACCCACTATAAACTAAGTGCACATGGCACCGGCCTGAAACGGAACATAACCAAAATAAACCATGGCACATGCATTTTTTCCCAATTGCCCCACATGAGAAGCGATATCCTGTATAATTTAATATCAACTAAAAAAGCACTGGCACTAGCAGTTGTAGCTCAAATGGAAGAACTTATCATGCTAACCTATATTATCAAGAAAATATTTAGGTACGAACAAACTCGTCATTCCACCTCCGCTCTCTTTCTCCACTGCAGAATTTATACTTTTTGCGTCTATTTCCCTCTCGACAACCTTCCGCGCATTCACTACACCGCAGTCCTACATCCTCTTCCACTCCATTATCTCCACATCCTCCTAACTCACTTCAATAATATACAACACACATATCGTACACCTCACACACTATACCTTAACACTACACCACAACAACTCAAACACTAAAACACACTAACACACATAACATATACTATAATTATCAAATCTAACTATAGTATATATACTAATATAAATATATATATACACACTAACACACACACAACATATATAAAAATATATATAATATATTATATATATTAATATATAATACACACATACATACCCACATTCACGGTAAATATAGTTCCAACCATAGTAAATGTTATTATAACCCAGTATTGGAAAAATTTTCCAATCCCCCACGATAAATTCTTTCCCCACCTTATTCCCAAATATATATAACAATAAATATATTTAATAATATATATATATATACATATATTACTATAATATATATATATATATATCACACACACACACACACCACACATCAACAATAACTATATTATAACACAAATCAACACATTATATATATGTATATATCATTAAAAATATTAAATATAATATATATAATAATTAAATTAATATATATATAGTTTTGATAAAATATTATGTTAATAAAATTTAAAACCCTAATTTGTGAAAATCTAAACTAATTGTACATAGAAATGTTGCAAAAGATTTCATAAACCCAATGCCCTAATATACAAGCAACTCATCTAAACTCAGTTAAAGTTGGTCAGTATAAAGCGCTAAACAAGACATCTATACATCATATATTATATATAATATATATATTAGGAAAAAGAGAGAGAGAAGGAGAAGAGAGAGAAGAGAGAAACAGAAAGAGAAAGAGAGAGAAGAGAGAAAGAAGAGAAGAACGAAGAGACAGAAGACGAGAGCAGAGACACGAAGCAGAGAGACAGAGCGAAGAGACAATTGGGACCTAATCTATATCACAAACAAACAGGTTCTTAAACCAACAAACAACTATAGCCGTAATTCAAAGAAAACTTAACACCAAACACGAGTTATGCTGATATAGGGAAGTATAACTATATTATAGTTAAAAACAACCAAATGATTTACAAAAAATGCTATATATGGAGAGAGAATGGGTAGCGTCTTCATCTTTAAAATTGAATGCGAGAAGATTATAAATAGCGTTGTTTATAGTTCATTTGTTGTTATCGTATGCATTGAACTGGAGCTTCCTTCAATGGATGAAGAGAGAGTGAATGTTACGTCAATAAATAGATCGGATCTCACACTTTTCTTTTATTATAACACTCATAAATGAACGCCCTTTTCTAGATATGAATGGCTAATTTAGTATATGCCCTTTTCAAAGATCCATATATAATGGAGAAAAAGCCAAAGTTAGAATATGTATAAGCATGAAGGTATGTCTAACTCTCTTTTTCTTTTTAATTTCGATAACCAATATTTTTCCAAATATATACATCATCACTTAGTTAAATTGGCAGATAATTTATAAAAACTTTCTTTTATACTCTCGTTGCTATCTAATACTATCTTCTTACTATCTTCCTCTTATCTATATATATATATATAATTTATTACATAAAGTGGCGTTATCTTAAAAGAGTATTTTATTATTTTTATATATAATATACACTTATAAGTATAATAAGTAATGACTATAACTATATAGTAGTAGGTGACCAGATTTAAAGGATGATGACGTCAGCTTATATATATAATATAATGATTAAAATAACCCATAAAGGGGATTGAAACACACCATCTTGAATGCTGGACTAAAGCATAGACCGTTGAGCTATAGAGGCTCCCGTCATTCATTCAGAAGCATCGCAAAGGCTTACAAATATTCGCTCTTCAAAAGTAAGTCTGAAAGTAATTCTCCTTCATAATGGAAATACTTATCCTTCATACATGTTGTAGACATGAAAAAACTAAGAATTTGTTGCTGCTTTACACTAGAATTTCTTCTGTCTCTAGAGACCCGTACTATTATCTATATGATTCTTACTAGCCTAAATTAAATCCTCATCTTTATTATAAACACCATTATTGACATCAATAATAGTTTATAGTGATACGCAACTCCATATTATATATAGTAATTATAAAATCTTATTGTATTCTCATTTTCTACTAAGACTATATTCAGATAGGTTATATCATTATCTATGTAAATAGCTTAATACTTACACGTCATTACCTTATTATATCTTATTAACGAGTCTATCTACTTTATATATGTATAAATCACAGCATATATGAGATAGATGATCTCATTCTGAAGTCATCAAAGCTGATTTGAGTATGTGTTGGTGCTATGTGTGTTTTACTTACCCCTTCTGTTTCAGTGTTTCGTGCATTTCTCTTAGATGGGATACTGATGCTCCGGTGCTCATCTTCACACTTCCTTTGAGTGATATATATTTCTCTGTTTATTAGATTTTTTCTTCTGATTATATAATTGTACTTACTGCGTTTGCTGTTTTATTACCTAGTGCGTATGGTTTTTCTCGGACATTGCTCTCATGTTTGATGAACTCATATATATAATATCTCGTCTCATGTTCGTGTCAGCAGGCTATCACGTTCTAATTTCTTGTTACTCTTCGCTTGTTTTAGAGTATTTCGAGGTATGCGCATTTTCAAATTAACTCTCCGTGCACGCCACTCATATAATATCAATCTCTCAGCGCTCATCATATGGTAAGAGTTATTATATTCAATTTCATCAGATCATGAGAAATATTAGAGATTTTTGGTATCGTACGTTTTACTGCTAAATATTATCCACGGGTATAATAGAAGTGTGTGTGTAGTTAATCTTAAAATGTAGAGAATAGTTTGTATCACCATGATCTTAATACTCGGTCATAGTCCAGGTTAAAGCTACTTAAAGTAACTGTTTCGTTTACACACAGAAATTTAGATGGTTTATCGAATCATCTTTGCCATACTTTATATACTTTTGCTGAATTTAGGCAGTCTCGCCATGATTAGATAATACGTTATAATAGCCTTAGGACTCTGACCATTTTGGCGAGAGGATGTTAAGTAGCGTCAAACGTGCAGTGTAGCTACTAAATATTAGTAGTATAGTTAGTATTAGTAATCTTAACGTGTCAATAGAAAATATGAGTATCATAGTTAGGGTATACCCCGTAAATAGCTATAGTGACTTTGAACTAGTATACACTCTCTGTGGGGTGACTTTGAACTAGTATATAAGTATATAGTATATATATATGATATATATATTAAGAAGTGAGAACGTGAGTACGAGAATTCCAAAATAACTAGTGACTATTGTTGCCGTAAAATCTTGAATAAGGAATGCACTCACATAAAATAGTGGAAATGGTATGCTATGTGAAAATCGAGAAAGCTACCAAAAATCGAAACTGTAAGGTAAGCGGTACGACATCGTGACTCTGTTAGGTTCCTAGTGGCTTGAATCACCGTCCTAATCACACTATTTCTATGCATCTGTGAATCCATGTGTCATAGAGCCGTACATCCTCATGGCCTTCCAGGCAACCTCTACGAGCTTACCATCTTTCCCGTCTTTAGAGAGGGATGGTCCAGATTTCTGATCTAGGGCGTCTATCAAGTGGCTGAATTCACGAATGACATTGGTAGATTACGTTGGACATCAATCTATGAATTTCGACTGAGAAAAAGAAACAGTTACTGAAAGAATGTTGGATTCCATCTAAAAATATAACTTTTTTGGAAGATTGCTACCCACTTAAAGAGGAAATTCAATTATGCATGGTGGGGACATATTTACCTTGGGCTGACCATTATCCAGCGCGACTAAGGGAGCATTTGCAGTTTTGAATTTTATTTCCACCAAATTAAAAGATCGGTCAGAGTATCCTTGTTTAATAAATAAACCATTTTCGAACTAAATATAAAGATTGTTCATGCGTTTTTAAGAAGTTGAACGCAAACACAGAGTGGTATAAAAACTGCTGTTGAAGCTGCATGATTGTTCCTACAGGACGTGCGGTAGACATCCAAATTACCAGCATTTTAAGAAAATCATAGAAGAAAATTAAAAAAATATTTATCCTCAATAATAGGATGCCGATCTTGAGATCAGTCATTGAAGAAACCATTCTCGAAAGGGAAGTGAAAATGCCACATACCATATCAGTTCAGATTTCAGAATGAGATCATTTTCTCCTATGTGGTATTACTATAAGGTAAGGGAAAGCATCGTTAATAAGGTAAGGAACGTGCGAGTATAGCGACTTACTAGAAGATTGAAACGGCTGATATTTCTGGAAAGGACAATTATCCATAGGGTTTGCGCTATTTCGTCAAAAGAGTCCAGATGAGAAAGAGGAATTTATTCGGCTTCGTAGAAACTGAAGCGCTGACGCAAAACCATTGCGAAGCCACTTGACGATTTTGTCACGACGAAAGAACTGGATCCCGAGATTTTCGTGGGCTTGGGCTTCGATGGCTGTTCTACGATGTCTGGCAAAGAAAGAGTTAACCAAGCAATATTGCGAAAAAGAAAAAAAAAAAAAACTATAAAAAAGCATTGTTCTTTCATTGCCTTTTAACACAACAAAATCTAGTAGAAATGACGTTGAACACAAGTACCAGAATCCGCATATTATGGGGAAATCTTATAAAGGACATTATGACCGCTTTTCCGCGAGTCGCGTCTGAGAAGAAAATTATGACCAAACATCCCAGGGCCTGGTATGCCAGACCAGATGTGTCTGAACAACAGAAGGCTGACTCGAGAGTGTTTAAGGCAGGCAATTTGTTACGAATGATGCAAGCATTAGAAATCCTTTCCATTGAAAGGGGAAATACCGCACAAGAAAAAGCGCTTTTAAGTCGCATTCCAGCGCATTGTAAGTCGTCTTCATCATGCATTATGATATGATCGCGAAAGTACTCTGCGATGTTAGAACCCAGTAGTAAATGCTCTCCAATCCAAGACATGTGGATATCGTCAAAACCTCGCGGCACATTCAACTTATTGTGGAAATGGTTTGGAGCCATCGGATAGATGAAGAAAAAATCACCGATGAAGTGTTAAAAGAAACTATTTAATCGCTGAGCAACTGGGACTTATCTGAATATACCACGGATATTTGGTAGCAGCAGCACCGCAGCAACCATCTAGCAGCAACCAATCCCACGGAGTTCTGGTGAAGATCCTTAAAAACTCCGTATATGGATTCTATAACCTCTTCTTTGGAATACGGTTTTCTACTGAAAATACACTTGCTTATGCATAACATATCTACATCCTTTCCACATGCTACTCATAAAAATCGATGAGTTAAAGTAAAAAACTTTTTTATAGTTTTTACAACTTAAAAGGCATAGAAGAAGAGCTAGAACTTTTGTACAAAATTGGAGGGACAAGAAAAAATGAGTATGAAGAACTAAAAAAACCTTGTTATGCTCCCAAGTCTTAAGGAGACTGAACCTTTCTTTCCGTGCGACGAAAAAGGCTTTGTTGATACTACTCGCCCAGCCATGCACCACCAGCACAGTAGAACACTCTTTCAAGTACTCTGCGAAGGATCAGGACTTGGCTGCGAAGTACTATGGGAAGATGACAGGTTAAACGGACTGGCTATGATGTGTTTACCAGAAAATTTGGTTTTATTTTTTTTTGACAATTATGATTATTTTATTCAAACCATGATAAGTTGATAAATTTGCGTTGACCAAGGAAATTATTTTTTAATAATTTCAATTTTGCCTCTGATATTTCTTTTGAAGAGTAAAAGATATCTCCTTGATTATTCTATTGTTTTAATATAAAGAAACTGTTTAAATATTAATAATTTTAATTAATCCATAGTATATCCCTATAGTTTTATGCTTCTTATTTTATATATATATTATATTTATTTATATATATTATATATATATATATATATATATAGTATATATATTATATATATAGTATATAATATATATGATATATTATATTATTATAATATATATATATATAAGTATATATATATATAAAGCCAATAAAATTTTAAGCTGCCCCCCCTAGGTTGGGAAGCTGGCGACGCCCATATATATAAATATATATATTATATATATTATATATTATATATTATATATATTATATATATATATTATATATATCTATATATATATATATTATATATTAAAGTTAGTGCCTCATTGCATTGCCTTATTCTAGGAAGGGAACTACTCTTAATTGCTACCTAGGACCAGGACGGGGATCAAACCCTGGCCCTTTATCTAGTAACTCAGTCGCTCCTCTACCGATGTGGTGAAACAGTAGCAGCAAAATAAAATACATCTCATTATTAAAGTCTTCCTTATTATTATTATTATTATTATTATTATTATTATTATTATTATTATTATTTGTCAGACGTTAAATCTTTTCATTCAAATTAAATATTTATATTATGCAGTTTAGTAATATTGGAAAAAATAAAAATGCATCTTGAAGAATTTTTTTAGAAAAGGTAAACTTTTTATTCTTAAAGTGTTCATATCGTCAAACCAACAAATCAACTGATATAATAAACTAAATAAATTATATATATATATATATATATATTATATATAATATATATATATACTTATATATATAATTATTATATATATATATATATATTATTTATATATAATTATATATATATATATATATATATTATTTTATATTATATATCATCTTAGGGGCTGTTAGGTGTGAGAAGAATGATAAAATGAGAAATGAAGCATTAGGGGGTTGTGTGGTGAAGAAAGGCAAAAGAGGAATAAACGAGAGCACATTGAGATTGTTTGGTCAATGGAAAGTATGAATGGTAGTCGGTTGGCTAATTAAGCGGATATATATGTGATGAGCTGGCTGTTGAATCGACCCGTCATGGGTGACAGAAGAAAAAGTGGATTAGTCATAAAGAATGCCGAATGTAGAGGAATTGTGTAGTTTGGCAGAGGCGAGAGAAAGGTGCCTAATAGGGGTGAATGGCAGGGTTTTATAGGGCATTGATGGTTGTGGCCCAGCGTGGCCAAGAATGAACCCATCATTCGGACGAGATGCCATAGTGAGGGTCCGTCGCGGTCTCGTGAAGCTCTAGGGTGGATTTTCTGACTGCAGCGAGTTCTCACTAAAAAAAATGATGTCAAAAATGTTGAACGTTCATAACTCTAAATTTTCTTACGATATCTAAAAACGGACGGCATTTTCAAATTTCAGGTGTGAAATCAAACTTATAGGGAAACACTTCCAACCCTCGCTCTAAAGTTCCTGCATACATTGAAAATTCATTTTCTGTGCGTTCATCATTTATTTATAATTTATAAATAAATATAAGTAAGTAGCATTTACCATTTCAGTAGTATTATATTTAATATCTGTGTAAAAAATAAATAAATAAAAAAAAGGTTGTGTACGACAGTTCCCAACTGATAATTTCCACTATTTTTTCTTTATTAATCTGAGGCGACATACTGACCAAGCTCAAGTTAAATCTTTCATACCACCAGTGTTTTGTTTGTAGTCCGAAAGGAAGGGTCCTGTGGATTTTAAAAAATAAAATTAACAATGTCACATCACCCGAGAGGCGACGATTCCTCCGTGTTTTTAATTGGGCAGATGAACCACCAAATAAATTAATCGTTTTATTTTATAATATTTGTGAAGTTTTACATTATACTATGATGTTAAATGAAGAATCATTCCTGATTTCGATATTTTGCAAAAGGAAGGATTCCAACGAGATCCTTTCCCAACTACACAAGATAATTAACAAACCTATATTGGGCATAGAGATAGAGGAAAATCTTCTTGCAGCGACAAAGAGAACCAGCAGAAACAGGCTGTATGGCTGGTGTAGACAAAAAAGTTTTCAGATAAAGAAATGTCAAGAAAGAACAGAATGAGGGATGGTAGATATTATGACACCAAAATTGGCGGCAGTCTTAGACAGATGCAAAGTGAGCATACGAGATGCTGTATATGTTGTTGAGGCGACAACAGAAGACCTAGGACACGATGTCGATAATCTTTCTATAAATCGATCGACTATCCAACGAGCTCGGGAAAAACTAAGAAAGAATCGTGCTGAAGATATCAAATCTGCATTTAGTGAAAATAGCCTATCCCGGATTTTGTAAAAGTTCATTAGGATGGAAAACTGATCCCTCCCTTAAATGTTAGAGATCCGAAGAGAAAAATGCTTCCAATAGTTATTACATATGGACTAAATGAACAATTAATTGGTGTTACAAAATTCATCATGTAGAGAACAAGCTGAAGCAGTATGGGAATTAAAGGAAAGAGTCCAAACTCTTTATTGTGATACAACCTCATCAAATACAGGTAGGTTCAATAGCGCTGTTATACTCACTGAACAAACTTTAAACAGAGAGTTACAGTTTTTCCCATGCCGTCATCACATATATGAGTTAGTTTTGCGTAGCGCATTTGAAATTAAAATACGTAAGTAATAAGAAGTCAAGAAGTACCATTTTTTCAAGTCATTTAGAAACAACTGGAATAAAATAAATGAAAATAATTATCACCTTGATAACGACATGTTAAAAATGGGTTTTAATGAATCCGAGTTCCATGAAATACTTAACTTTCTTAACAAAGAATTAAGAAAAAAGTCTCAACGAAGTAATTACCGCAAGTTAACTGAATTAAGTATAATCTATTTGGGTGGAGATATTGATAGAAATTTCAAAATCCATCCTCCGAGTGCTATGCACCAAGCTCGTTGGATAGCAAGAGCACCTTATTCTCTAAAGATGCATTTGTTAAGGCATGAGCTAAAATTATGTGATGAAGATATACAGTCCTTAAGAATGATTACATTTTTCATCGTAAAGTCTACATTAAACCATGGTATATGAGTCATTCAGCTGAAACAGCTCAATAACAAGGTTTGTGTTTTTTAAAATCCTTAAAACAATTCGAGACCATTCGATCCTGCTATATTTGAAGCAACTTTCAATAAATTTACGCAGCACTTATGGTATTTATCAGAAGAGGCGTCAGTTTTATGCCTGCTTGATGACAGTGTCGACTTGGAAAGAAAGATTAAAATGATTGAAAATTTAAATAATGAGGGTTACAACATGGGAAGAGGTATATACTACAACCTGGTCAAATTGACAATAAATTTTTGGGTAAGTTTTATTATTTTTATTATTATTTAAAAAAAAAAGTGGATGAATATGCATCAAAATTGAGTAGAACCCAGTTTTCTCGATTAAATATAAACACTGATTTCCTCAAAGAATGCCCTTCAAAATGGAGTCAAAGTGAAACATTTAGGAAAGCTAAGCGAAATGTGGAGTCCTTAGAAGTGGTAAATGATACAGCTGAAAGATCTGTGAAGGTGATGATGGTCCTCCATGGACGTTTGACTGTAGACAATGAACAGAGGGAGTATTTGTTGCGATGCATTCAAGAAGATAGTAAGATGTATCCAGATTGTAAAAAAAAACAAACGTTAAAGAGGAAATTTCCTCATTAATAATATAATAAGTGTGATATTAATTTGAATATAATATTAATAAATAGTACATGTAGTTTTGTTTGCTTTAGACCTTAAATACATACTCATTATAGCAGAACCTTATATAATATATAAATATTGGGAACATTGAGACTATTTGGGACATCCGTTTTTTTATTAGGCACCAATTTTATGGAATCTCAGGAATGGTGTGTAAATTATTATATATAAAAATAGATATTGTACCTTCCACGAAAAGTTTGGGTCAGATAAAAGATTTATTTTCTGTAATACCTTATATCTCTCGAGCGCGCAGAACATTTTTGTGTACAAAACGTTCACTTATTCATTTTAAATAAAAGGGTCACCCTTTCACTATACGAGGACTTAAGTTAAAAAATATATCCTACATACTAATAAAGATATCAAAGAAAAACAAACAGTAGGTAACATCGATATTTTGATTTTTGACAAAATGGATCTTTTTGGAAGTTTATATTGAAGTCGGCGCGAGTTTCCGATAAACAAATTGAGCTGAAATTTCATCCTATAATAAATACCACCTAATAGAAAAAATCTAGTGGGTATGCGTTATAAAATATTGCAATTATAATTTTCCCAAAAATAAGGAACACCCTAATATATATATATATATATATATATATATATATATATATATATATATATATATAAATATATATAAAAAAAAAATATATATAAAAAATATATATATATATATATATATATATATATATATATATATATATATATATATATATATATATATATATATATATATATATATATATAATATATATATATATATATATATATATATATATATATATATATATATATAAACTTACATAACAGCAACATAAACAAGGAAAAAAAAGCATGATCCAAATCGGTACTGAAGCATCAATGGCCAACTGTTAAGTGGTTGGAATTCTCTCTTCCTTGTTAAGCTCTGAAATATACTCAGAACTGCTCTTAAGGCATCATTCTTTGCACTGAAATATTCAAACACATTACTATAATTATTCTTACAATTTTTATTTCAACTTTCATTTATCACTTTTATATAAATATAAAATAAAAAAATATATACATAAATGCATATACATATATAAATACATAAACATACATTTCGTTTCCAACATTCTAAATATTTATTTTTTGTACATTATTGAGTTTTCTTAAAATAATTTTAAAATAATTTACAAAAGTGAAAATATTTAAACTGATTTCCTGACGTGATTCGTCTCTATACTTGAGACATCTTCAGAGGGAAGTTTTTTTGAAGCGAATGAGCGTTTTAATTGATACATACAATAAATAAACCAAATGATATTAAGTTTAACTGATATGTTAAGTTTTATGTTAATGTCTGGTCTTCGGGTTTTGATGTGGAAGGCCTCCGCAATTTTACGTTTCTGGACTACTCACACGATCCATATAATATTGTGAAGTGCTTGGAAATATTACCTGTAGTAAATTGATCATGTGTCATGTTGAAATGTTCAAAGACTTTACTTGGATTGTAGAGTGGCAATCCGTATCACCACTGGAGCCTTCCGATCGTCCACCAGGGTGAGCCTTGAAGTTGAATCCAATGTGATGCCATTCTCTCTTCAAAGGGAACACATCATGTAATCATGTACACAAGTTATCTTCGCTTTCAAACCCCAATACCGTCTGATCTGACACCGATTCTGCAGGAGATACCTCAGAATCCTAATTACTGGCCATTTTGCAAACAGTTCATAACATCCTTAATTCCTTAACATCCCTTTGCAAAAGGTGCTACCTTTCTCTTAGGCCTGAAGAATTACCAAAGCTCTTTCCCACTCTCTGTTTGAATTGGCTCGACCTCTTAAATGCTTATCACCACCTTGTTCAAACTGCATCATTCTAACCATTCATCAGTTTACAGTGGTGCCGAGAATAATTTACTGACGGTTCTAAAACAAGGGATAGTGTGGGTGCGTCTGTTGTCCCACTGACTTCCACTACCCTCCCTCTTCTTCAAATTTCCACCATATACTTACCTTGAATTCTATTTTGTAACCAAGACCACTCTTATGTCATTTATTCAGATTCACTCAGCTCGCTCCAGCGCTAAAACCCCTTATTCTAAAAACACAATGGAACAACAATTTTCTTCGGCTGCTTCACTCCCGTAAAAACAAATCATACTATCTTCTCTCATGTAGGGGTAACTGGCAATGAAATCGCTGATAAAGAGGTAAATGGCCGCCTCTTCTTTCGGAGCTGTT
>JABUQX010024667.1:37500-42500 GCA_015478945.1 Trachelipus rathkii | reverse complement strand
CCCTAGCAACCGTTTGTGATGTGAGTTTCCAAGACATTTTTTTGTTTATCTTAAGGCCAAGGATGTTTATATGTCAAAAGAGAAGACGAAGAGAAACCGTCGAAGAGATAGGAAAGTTAGAGGTGTCTTGAGAGGGAGATTTGTAGAATTTTGAGTTTTAAAGAATTGAATTTCACAAGGTTCAGGCGACCCCACCCGGAAAATTCTATCCAGAACAGCGAGAATAGAATCGAAAGATCAAGCCGAGAGGCAACTATTAGAAGTAAAAGAGGATCAGAACATTGAAAATGAGTTGAAGGAATGAAGCGGTCGTGTCATCGGCATATGAGTGAATAGAGTGAGATGTGCAGGTGAGAAAGATCATTAAAGAAAAGCAGAATTAAAGTGCAGATAGAACGAAACCCTCGAGGAACACCAACTGATGGAAGAAAAGGAAGAAGAAGTCGCCCCAATCAACAACAGCGATATTGAGCGATTTTGAAAGAAAACTAGACATAAGTATGCAAAGAGAAGGAGGAAATCAAAGGAGGGAGCATTGGAGAGCGAGTAACGCATGCCATTACCCGGTTCAAAGCTTTGGATATGTCATGCGCCACCACGCAAGTCTCCCCGTAGGTTCCTAAGAGCGAAAACCATAAAATCAGTAAGATGGGAAAGTACTATCGCCAGTAGACTCGAGCGCCGAAAGTCGTACTGGCGATCGGAAAGAAGTGAATGAGATTCCAGGGATGATCTAAGAAATGAGAGTTGAGAAGAGTTTCAAAGATCTTATATATAACAAGAGAGCTTAATAGGGGCGATTAGTTGGAAGGAATCAGACGGCTTCCTGTTTTCGAAGTAGTTGCGACATGTGCTATGTTCCAACATGAGGGAAAGTTGTTAGTATTGAGACATAGAGAATGTTAGTTGAACGAGGGCGGGATAGACTGGAAGCACACTCCCTCAAAACTCGGGGAGGAAATGCCATCCTTGCCAGCCCGCCTTCCTAACGTTCATAGCTTTCAGGAGCCCATATTCACCCGATCAATGTATGCCACAGGCAAAGCATTGAGGACACCCCTTGAGAGGAAAGGAGGGAGATAAGAATGCCATGAATCGTCCAGGGTTGAGTTAGAGAAATAGGAGGCGAAGAGATTGGCCTTTTCAGTTGGAGAGATTACCAACAGAACCATCAGATCGGAATAAGAGAGGAAAGACAGATTTACAGAAGTTGTTGGAGATGTTTTTGGCAAGAGGCCATAAAGATTTGTCGGTAGCCTACACCCTATTGTTTTGTTTGTTAAGACATTCTTAAACGATAAAAAAAATCGTTTTTAAGGGCACTGATCCAATATTTTAGATTTTTGGGGACCCCATTTTAGCCCCCACCTGAAAATGGACATAAAATTAGGAATTATCAGCCGATTTGACCCTATAAAGCACCAAATTGTAGCTTTTTTTGGCGCCTCTAAAACGTGTGTTTTCCGCTGTTCTTTAAAAATAATAAAACCTATTCGGCAAAAATTTTCAATTTTTTCCAAACCCATGTTTTTTACGATTTTTCGTATCAAACTTCCAGAATTTTGTTTTTCGATGAACTTCAAGACTTGGAAATATGCATAGATGGCGACCATTACCTTACAAAATTTGCACTGATTATTTTTTCGATTTTTTTAGTTTTGTGCTCAGCGTTGTCCAATTTCCAAACCCAACTTTTTTTGGGATTTTTGAAATGAAAAATTGAGATAAATTTTATTCTGTTTGGGCGAAGTGAGATGGAAATTTCAGGGCAATGTAGTCTTCAGAGAGCACATTTTTTACTATAGATAATTTTCTTTGTATATGCATTATTTTTGGATTTTTCATGGAACAAATTTTTCCAAAAAAAAGATTTGGAAAATTTTTAAAAAAATTTCTTTTGAGTATACAAAAAAATTCACTAAGTAAAAAAGGACTATCTCGCATCCAACATTACAAGCCTGAACAAAGTTTGATGTTGATCGGAGAAGTAGAAAAAAAATATCTCAATATTTCACTTTTTTCAAAAATTTATTGGTTACAGAAAGTTGGCTGCTAAGATATTTTTTTTCTACTTACCCGATCAACATCAAAATTTTCACAGGGCTTGTATAGTTGGCCGAGATAGACCTTTTTTACTTAAATAATTTTTTTTTGTATACTCAAAAGAAAATTAAAAAAAAAATTCCCCAAATTTTTTTTTTTGAAAAATTTTGTTCCATGAAGGAAATCTCAAAAACAGATGCATATACAAAGAGAATTATCTAAGTAAAAAAAATGTTGCCTCTCCCCAGTCTACATATGCCCTGAAAAATTCATCCACTTCGCCCAACAGATGAAAACATATAATTCGCAATTTTTCATTTTACAAATCCAATAAAAAGTGGGTTGGAATTGGACAACGCTGAGCACAAACTCAAAAAAATCGAAAAAAAATAATTTTGACTATTGTAGGTAATGGACCCATTGATGGCATATTTAAGTTTGAAAGTCATTTCGAAAAAAAAATTCTGAAGTTGATACGAAAAAATGTCAAAAAACATGGGTTTTAAAAATTGAAAATTTTGAAAAAATGACTACAGACACAGAAAAACACCGGAAAACAACGTTTTAGAGAGCCAAAAAAGTAGCTACAGTTTGGTGTTTAATAGGGTCAAATCGCTGATAATGGTCCGAAATTTATGGTCCATTATTCATGGGGCTAAAATGGGGTCCCAACAATCTAAAATGATTGGATCATGCCCTTAAAGAGAATTTATCGGTGGAGATCATGTTCATGCGCATGAGCATGCGCTGTCAACAGATGTTTAGATTTTCATCTCCTAACTTACCTTAGAGCATCTGTGAGCAAATGTTTGGAGCGTCTTTTGTACGCCATTAACCTAAGGTCATCTCTTATGATGTGAACATAAAAATTTTTGGTAATCACGTTTCAAGTGACGTGATGTTTTCTTTACAAAAAAAAGATTTCGCTCATTTCGTGCCTTTATAACTTTGACGGCGGTGTTGGAACAGAACGTGGCCTACCAGACTTATGGATATATTACACATCACCAGTGTATTCTTATAACTTTATGGCATTATACACAAACATGCGGTCAATAAATACCTAGCCGTTACAGAGTTTTGAAATTGGTACTCTTCTCTATGCCACATTATATGTAAAGATATATATATATATAATTTTTAATTATATATTATATATAATATAATATAATATATATATATATATATATATATATACTATAATATTATATGTATATTATATTATATATTAATTAATATAATATATATATATATAATATTATATAATATAATATATATATATATAATATAATAATATATATACTATATATATAATTATATATATATATTAATATATATATATATAATATATATATATATATATATATATATATATATATATATATATATATATATATATATATATATATATATATATATATCAGCAACATGATTTTCTTTATCGCCATTCTTTATAATTAGTTAATATGCACACGACAAAAATAGTTTCTAAGCTTAAATTGTTAAGGTTACATAATGACACCATAAGCTGTTGCCTTTTGCCTTGGATATACTAATTTATTACTGGGCTATATAGAAACATCAATTTTGTTACAGTATTTTTTCGTGTACTTGGTATATATATATATATATATATATATATATATATATATATCCACTATATATATATCATATAAATATATATAATATATATATATATATAATATATATATATATATATATATATATAATATATATATATATCTATATATATATACTAATATATAAATATATATATAATATATATTATTTCATATAATAATAATTAATATATTATATATTATAATATATATATATATATATTATATATATATATATAACTATATATATATATATAATATATATATACTATATATATATAATATAATATATATATATAGTATATATATATATATATATATATATATATAAATAATATAAATACTCAACCAATAAAATATGATAGAATATATATATGAAGTACGTTTCGGCTTCAATGGGTTAGCGCGAGCTTTTTGGCTTCTAGCTTCAGAAACCGACGACATCTACCTCTCAGTTAATGGGTTCGGAATCTTCCGTTCGGCGACACACCGTGAACGGACACAAAAAATTATCGTCAGTAGGAGATTTTCTGCAATATTTATGTATTGCAGTTTACGGCCAAAATACGTGGTATTAACACAAATCTACAATACACAAAGCATCACTTAAAGCATACAGCAACGACATTACTTAAAGCATACACAACTCACGTACAAATCCATTGCATCCACTTGCTTTCTTGCATGAAAAGTCGCGTATTAGGATTGCAAGCCATGCCCTCTGTGCATTGCACTCATGACTGCGTTGCTTGAACAGGAATTCCTATCGGCCTCAACTATCCTTACATTTGACCACTTGGTCAGAAACATAACAAATAGCTTCCCCCCTGACCCAATTCCGATCTCGGGATTTGAGGTTTCCGATCTCACGGGTTGAGGTATATGTTGGTGAGAATGACATATGATATATTATATATATATTTATAAATATAATATATATATATATATATATATATATTATATATATATATATATTATATATATAATATATATATATATATAATATAATATATATATATATTAAAGGACCAGAAAAAGCAGATTGGAAAGAATAAAGATAGTCAGAGTGATTTACGAAGAGATAGATTGGAGCCTTTGATCTACTGAAGATTTGTTGAATATTTTAAGATGAGCAGTGAGAAAGAAGGCTTTTTATTCAAGGGTCAGCTAGAAAATTTCAAGGAAAGAAAATTACGATTTTGGATTTTAAAAATTTAAAATTTTAAAACATTTAAATTGATTCATTGTAATCTGGCGTTCGAGGAGGCTGAAAAATTTTGAAAATCATTTCTGTTGACTATTTGAAATTAATTATTATTAAAATACAAAATAAAGTTC
>JABUQX010024667.1:27500-35000 GCA_015478945.1 Trachelipus rathkii | reverse complement strand
GAAGCGGAGCGAGCGGACCGGAGCCGGAGCCGGAGCCGGAGCCGGAGCCGGAGCCGGGAACTAGAGCTGCGGAGCAGCAAGGTTTTGGATGGAGCCGGAGCCGGAGCCGGAGCCGGAGCCGGAGCCGAAATTTTAAGAGTGCCTGGAGCCAGAGCCAGAGCCAGAGTCAGAGTCGGAGCAGCAAAAAAAGACCCTTCTCCGGCTCCGGCAAGTAAAATTAAGTAATGTTAATTTTATTACTATATGGTTATTATAATATATATATATATATATATATATTATATACTATATATATATATATATATATATATTATTAATAATAATATATATATATATATATATATATATATATATTATATATATATATATAATATATATATATATATATATACATATATATATATAATTAATTATATATATTTATGTAAATGTATTTTTATATTTTATATAAAATATATATATATATATATATATATATTTATATATATAGGTATATAATATAGTTATATATATATATATATATATATATATGTATTTTATAGTTAAATTTGAGTATATTCTTATGCTTACACTTTCTTCCGCTTGAGCGGGGTAGTGGTACGTACAGCCTCTCCCACACACCCCCCCTCATCTCGCCCCCACCCACCTCCTCCACCCCTCTCTATCCCATCTAACCACCTACCCTCCCTCCTCCCTCATCCCTCCCTCCTCCAGCATCTCCTTTATTCCATCCATCCACCTCCTTCTTGTTTCCCCCTTCCTCTCCTTCCTATCCCCTCCGCCTCCCATACTCTCCTAACTACTCTCTGTTCCTCCATTCTCACCAGATGCCCATACCATCTTAACATTCCCCTTCTCCGCTCTTCCCACCAACCCATTCCTCCACTCACATCTCTCCCTCACCACCTTATTCCTAATCCTCTCCCTTCTACTAACCCCACAACCGCCTCAAAACCTTCATACTCAAATACTTCCGAACTTCTTCCTGGACCTGGCATTTTCGAAACCCCCACGTTTCACACCCATACAATACCGCTGGTACACAAAATTTTTTCAATACATACTTATCTTAACTTTCTGTGACAAATCCCCCCCTTTCATAATTCTCTCAGACCACTCAACGCTCTCATTCCTTCTCCTACTTTATGTTCTATCTCCTCCTTCATCCATCCCCTTACCCAAATCCATCCCCTAAATATCTAAAAATCTTTTACTTCTTCCAGAACTACACCCCCCACTCGAACCTCTCACCCTCCCCCTCCTCCCTTTCCTCCTCCTCAAACACTAACACTTAACTCTTACCAGGATTTATTTTAAGCCCCTTTTGTCCCGCACATTCTCTCACTCCCTCCACCAAAATACCCTCAACCCCTCCGCGCTTCTTCGCCACTAGGAAGTATCATCCGCAAAACAATGATCATGTTCAATTCCTTCTATCATCCCCATTTGTCCAATTCCACCCCCTCCCCTCCTACCATTCCTCTGCAAACACTCTCCATAAACAAATTGAATAGCAACGGTGGACATTACACACCCTGCCTCAGTCTCACCACACCAAACATCTCACTCTCCCCTCCTAACACTCCCACACACATTCTACTATTCTTATAAAATGCCCTGATACCTTTACTTAATTTACCCCCCACTCCATTTTCCTCCAACACCCTCCACAATTCACTCTTTTCACTCTATCATATGCTTTCTCTAAATCTAAAAAACACCCATACACTTTCCCTTTCCTCTCTAAACTTTTCTCCACAAGCATCTTTAGTGTAAACACTTGATCCACACACCCTCTTCCGCTCCCTAAATCCTACTTGTTCTTCCCCCCTTCTCCCCTCCGTAAACCCTCTCACTCTCTCAATCAGTATCTACATACACTTTTCCTACACACTTAAAAGACAATATACTTATATCCCACATTCCATCCTATCCCCTTTCCCCTTATATAGGGGAACCAACAACCATCCTCCCAATCCTGCGGTACCACACCACTCCTCAACATCATATTATATAAGCCTAACTACAGCCAGCTCCTCCACCTTCTTTACCACCCTATCTGTAAACATTCATTCTCAACCATCCAGACCTGCGGACCTCCCTTTTTTTCCTTTATTCAAGGCCCTAATAATTTCTTCCATTTGTATTTCAATCTTCCCCTCCCTCCCCAAACATTCCCCATCCCCACCTCATGCAAATCTTCCTCCCCTCCCCCCCCCACCTCATTCATAGTCCACTAAAATACTCCCCCACCTCTTCCTCACCCTATCCTCTCCTCCTATCCACTCCCATCTCCTCCCTTAATCCTCTCCCCAGCCCCTCCTTCTTCTTACCTTTTTTATATTTTACTTCTTTTCCAAAACATCTTCCTTCCTATTTCCAAACTTTTCGTCACTTTCTACAACCACTCATCTTTTGCCTTCTCTTCGCCCTCTCCACCACCCCCCCTTTGCTTCCACTCTAACCCTTTTATATTCCTCCCAGTTTCCTCTCTCCTACTTTCCAACCATTTCACATAAGCCTCCTTTTTCCTTTTCACCACCTCCTTCACCTCCTCACTCCACCATTCCACTCCCTTTCCTTCTGCTTGCCCCCCCCTTTTACTCCACATACCCTTCTAGCCTCTTCAACATACTGCCTCCTTAAATCATCGTACACTCCTCTCCACCTCCCATTCCCGTCTCCTCTCACGTCCTCTCACCGTCTTCCAACCTCTCCTAAACTCCTTTACACACTGTCTTCCTCCAAATTTTTCCACCTTTATCACTCCACTTTCCTCTTTTCTCCCCTTTCCTTAATCGTCACCTCTCCTCCCACCCTTAACCTTGCAACCACCAAGTGATCCGATATCCCCCTCCCCGCCCCTCTTTAAATACATTTACATCTAGTAACTATCTCTATCCTTCCCATTTACACACACATAATCCAGTACCCCTCCCCCCGTTATCTCACTCTTCCATGTATCTTATGATTCTTTCGCTTTTTTGAACCACGGTATTCCCCACATCATTTCTTCTTTCAACCACAACTCTAACAGACTTTCTCCATTAACATTTCTCTCCCCTACCCCAAATGGTCCTATTATTCTCCCCTCCTAACCACTCACTGCGATTTTAAATCCCCAATAGACAATTTTATCGTTAACCCCAAAACTTTCCCAGCACTCATTCAAATCTCATTCCAAAATTCTTTTCTCCTCCTCCTCCTCGCTCCATTCACTGGTGCGTAATGCACTATAAAAACCCCCACATTTCCCCACCCGAATTTCACTTTACCCACATTAATCCTTGACTCACCTGGCTACAGCACCCTTTGACCTTATCCCACACCTCTTTCCTCAATAACTATTCCTACCCTCCCTCCCCTCACTCTCTCGTTCACCCCTGATATCATACCCTTATTTTCCAAAATCCATCTCCCTCTTTCCCTTCAGCTTAGTTTCAGTTATCCCTAACACATCCAACCTTCTTTCTTCAAACATTAATCCCACTTCCTCCCTCTTCAAATCTTCGTTTACCCCTCTCACTTTCATACACCCCACCCTTATTACCTCCCCCTCCCCATCTTTTCCCTTCTTCTATATCTATTTTCACTCAGGCTGCACGTTTTGTGGGACTTCCCACCCCAGGTACTTCCCAACACCTGAGGCTACCACCCCGCTCACCGAATAAACCCAAAACAACACTAACAATAAAAGGTTAAAATGAAAATATAAAATATAAAAATATAAAAAATATAAAAATATAAAAATATAAAAATATAAAAGGTTAAAACCTACACTCTATCAAAGCCCCCACACATCTACATACAACACATACACTATTAACTATATATATACACACTAACACCATATACATACATAACCATATATATTATTTTATTTACTAAATTTAACGTATCAAAACTTTATTTAATTTATTTAAAATATAAAAGGTTAAAACCTACACTCTATCAATTTATATCTATTCCTACCCTTCTTTTTTCCTTTCTTCTTTCTTTAAAATTTTCCCCCGTTAAAACTTTATTATCTATTAAAATCTTATTTAATCCTTAGATAGTTCTATAGTTTGGGACATTGATTTAAGTGTTTTCCTGATTAAAAAAATATATATATATATATATATATATATATATATATATATATATATATATATATATATATATATATATATATATATATATATAATATAATAATATACTGTATATATATATATCTATATATATATATATATATATATATATATATATAATATATATAATTAATTATAATATATATCTATATATAATATATATAATATATATAAATATATACATATTATATATATTATATATATATATATAATATATATATATATAATATATTATATATATATATATATATTATATATAATATATATAATATATATTAATATATATATTATATATATATATATATATTATATATATATATATCTATATTATTTATATATATATATATATATATATATATATATTTATATAATATATTAATTCTAACTAATTAGATTATGAAATTTCTTATATACATTTATTATTCAATAATAAAAAAGGTTTTATACTTCTATAGATAACTTTAATTAATTAAGTTTAATATCCTTAGAAAATTCATGTCAACTAAACCATAATCGAAAGCACATCATGTAATTGAGTATTTTACTCGCTCTGAAGATAAAGAACTTACATTTGTCAATATGAAATAGTTAAAACAGTTTATGGGAAAGAGTCAGTTCGATCATGCATGAAAGAGTTTACCGAACCACCAGTTTACTCAATGGGGGACACAATCCATCTACTAGATCATTTAAATTAATATACGACATTTTAAACGCTGTCATCCAGACATTGCTGCAGTTGTTAAAAAGAAAGGTGAAGCAAAAGCTGTTCAGGATAAACCTTTTATTTTAAAAAACTCAGTCTAAAGTGGAGACTTTTTTCAATTGTCAAAAACTTGTTCTGTCTATGTCAAAATTGATTATAATTGATTAAAATTGTTGTTACAGATACTGACCCATTAAGTCTTTTTGCAAGACCAGGATTTAAAGCACTGTTGTGAGAGAGATGACTTCGAAACTTGACGTTCCTTTAGATCGGGAAAATATTCGTAAAATAGTTAAAGAAGAAGCGGATAAGCAAATAAATAAACTTAAAAATTGCTTAAAGGGACGCTTCGTGAGTTTAAAAATGGATTCTTGCACAAGGGAAAAGCTAAATTATTTTACTATTAATATTAGAAATGTGGACGAAGATAAAAACAATATTACTAAAACGTTAGCAGCAAGAGATACCAAATCACAACATTTCAGTGAATATATCCAAGAACTTGTTATTGACCTTTTAAAAGAACTCTAAATAATAAGAGGTAAGTAATTAGTTTAGTTACGGATAACGCATCAAACATGATCAGTACAATTGAAAAATTAAATATGGACAATGAGGATGAGGAACAGGAAGCTGGTAAATTTGATACTGATTTTATTGAATGTCAGAACTAAGAAGTTATAGTTATTTTCAGAACGAACTTGATAGAACTATGAAAAGACTGTTTCGATGACGTTAACACTGCACAAATGAGGTGTGGAGTTCATACTTTACAGTTAGCAGTGAGTGATGGTTTCCGCAATACTCATAGAGCAAATCTTATAAGCAAGGCGAGACAGATAGCAAAATCAGTACGTACTCAAAAATTAATGAAAGTTCTAAAGCGTCAAGCTGGAAAAGTGGCAGTCTTAGATCAAGAGACAAGATGGGGAAGTACATGTCTTACGCTCGAAAGGCTTCTTCAACTAAAAGACTATATTAGTATGACGGCTGTCGGTCTCCTGAACTTTCTCTCACCAGATAGTAATTTATAATATATAATATAATATATAAGTCGAACAATTTTTAAATGCAGAAGCCGGAGCCGGAGCCGAGTAATTTTAAAACGATGGAGCCAGAACCGGAGTCGGAGCCGGAAAAAATTTACCGGCTCTGCGATCCTAGTTTTAGTAATAATAATTCAGTTGAAGATTTTAAATAAATAATAACACAATTGAATGTTTTTGTAATAATAATTCAGCTCTCTATACAAAGACGGATGAAACCTTGATGTAGCTGGAGTAACTGTTCAGAGGTAAAATAAATCTCGCAATCTGAACTGGGGTTACTTTGAACATTTCACCATTTAAATAAAGTAATTATAATTCCCTTATATTTTGCAAAACTTTTGACCTACTTTTTTAAATTTTTTCCTACATTTTCATCAAGAAATGTCTTTAGTTCTCTTGATGTCTTTGTCGTTACAACAGTAAATTTTTTACCATGTCGAACTAGCCTCTCTTTCCATATATAAATATATATATATATATATATATATATATATATATATATATATATATATATATATATATATATATATATATATATATATATATATATTATTCTATCTTATATATATATAATATAATAATATATATATATATATCCTACTCACTCGGTAAATGCAAATACGGTATATTTGAATAAAACGTCAGTTACTGTAGGACCATATGCCAAAATGTGTACTCGCAATGTTGGACGAAATTCTACTATCAAGCTCTTGCTGTAACAGCTCTTTGCAATCCGTGACTCCAGCAGTCCGACAGCATAGTGTCCAATTGGTGCTTGAGTCACTGAGAATATAATGAGAATGATAGCTGAAAATGCCGTATTCTGTGCAAGAAAGGATAAGTAAAGTTAAAAGCGTACATTCGTTCTAGTCATTTTAAACATACGCGTATACAGGATTTGATAGCGAAATGATCAGCAACTGGTTCAGTTTCAAATGACAAGCGAAATAATATGCCTCCTGTTCTGACTTTGGAAGAAGTTGCAAATATTCAACAGAGAATTGTAGACTGGTCAACAAATCTCTCAGGACATTAATTATCACAGAAGTCATGGTTTGCTTGGTTACATTGTCGGATACACGAATACTCAATAATCAATATATATATATATAATATATATATATATATATATATATATATATATATATAGTATATAATATAATATATAATATATATATATATAGTATATATATATATTATATATACATAGATTTAACTATATTTAAACCTCAGATTTAAATAAACAGAAAGATCTATTTTATATAAATTATGCAATATATTGATATAAATTAATATATAACATATATTATATATATATATATAGTATATACTATATATATATTTACCTATATATATATATAATATATATATATATATATATATATATATATATATATATATATATCAGACTAGTAGTAGTAGTAGTAGTAGTAGTAGTATTATTATTATTAGTAGTAGTATGTGTAGTAGTAGTAAGTAGTAGTCGTAGAGTAAGCATCTGATATTTCCAATGAATCATTATTAGGGTCAAACCTTTACTTTTTGTTGACGGTTCAACGTCAATATGGGTTATTAGACACGTATATATTTTATATATATATATATTATATAATAA
>JABUQX010024667.1:17500-25000 GCA_015478945.1 Trachelipus rathkii | reverse complement strand
TCCTTTTACACACTCTGCCAAACCCTTCTACCAATCCTCTTAAACTCTCTTCAGATTCGCCACACAAAACCAAAACATCGGCATATAATAAGTGGGGTATCCTCCACTCTCTTCGATTCTCTATCATTATAATACCTTCCCCCGCCACCCCAACCTCTAATTTTTTCATAACCCTATTCATATAAAAATTGAGCAACCAAAAAGACATAATACATCCTTGCCTCACTCCACTATTAATATTAAACTATTCACTTTCAACATTTATTCTTACACAGGCTTCAATATCGTCATACATACTTTTGATTCCATTCAGAAGCCTTCCACCAACACCATATATCACTATCACCTACCGTAGATCTTCCCTTTAAATCCTGTCATACGCCTGCTGCAAGTCCATAAAACCTATATACGATTTGTTCTTCTTCTCTCTCATTTTCTCAATTATTTGAATTATTTGTTGCAATGTAAAAATTTGGTCCACACATCCTCTACCACTTCTAAATGCACCTTATTCTTCATCAATGAGTCCCTCAGTCACTCGACGCAATCTTTCAACCAAAACACCAGCATATTTCTCCCCTACAACACGCAATAACTAATTCCCCTACAGTTCCTACAATTCCCCTTATCCCAATTACCCTTAATAAGGGAACTATTACTGAACTTCTACAACCCCTCGGAACTATACCCTCCATAAACGCTTTGTTACATAAATTCCAAATCCATTTAATCACCATTTCGACTCCGTTTTTTATCATCTCACCAGTAATTCCATCTATGTTTGCATCTGCAGATTTACCATTCTTCAACTTACTCACTCTACCCATTCATTATCTTCTCCTTACTAATTACCTCATCCCCAAAACACCTATCCTTTCTTGCACATTAAGCCCACACACATTCACTATCATCTTTTCATTACTGCTAATGTTATGCAGATCATCGAAGTGTTCCCTCCACTTCTCCTCGCATCCATTTCATCAGTTACGAAAGCACCATCCTTACTCATTTTTCTATGCAGAATCTCCCTATTCTCATTCTTAACTTTTCGCGCTTCCTTCCAGAAGAACTTCCTATTTCCTTGTAAATCTTCATTCATCCACTTTCCAAACTGTTCATTTAACTCAATTTTCCTCTTACGTATGCAACTTTTAGTCTTTCTATTTTCCTCCTTATATAATTTCAAAACACCTTTTTTTGAAACTTCATCATTGACTTTTAGTACATTCAACCACGCTTCTTTTTTTTACTTTTAACCGCTTCATCATCTCTTCATATATATATATATATATATATATATATATATATATATATATATATATAATATATAATATATATATATATATATAATATATATATATATATATATATATATATTATGCAGTTAAGACAGTAATATATATATATAATATATATAATATATAATATATATATATATTAATATATATATTATTATATATATTATATATATATATTTATAATATATATATTATATATATATATATATATATATATATATATATATTATATATATAATATATATATATATATATATATATATATATATATATATAATATATAATATAAATTTTATATATATATAAATATGCAGTATAAATATATATATATATATATATATATATATATATATATATATATATATATATATATATATATATATATATATATATATATATATATATATATATACTAAATACGAATATATATTATTGCAATGTTCTATTATTTTCTTCTAATTATAAACAATGCAAATAGCAAATTACAATTATTTCTAAATGATCGTTCTCTTACCACATATTTATGAATATATAAGTTAATATTAGAGATTCTTTCTCAAAATATTTGCAAACCAATAAAGCTTCTTAAGACTATTATAAAGCCCGAAACATTAGACAATAAGAATACATTTATTCAAAGATAATTATTATAACCTATTTAAATAATGCTATTTAAATTCAAATTACAACCAGATCAAACAAAGAGTAACTTTATTTAAATGGTATTTATAAAGATATTTGAAATTAATAAAAAAGAAATATATAAAAAAAATATATATATATATATATATATATAAATATTATATGTATATTTTTAATCTATCCCCTTAGGTACATATGTGAACTATCTTCTTTATTGTTAATGCTTACATTAAATAACTATTTTGTATTTTAATTCTAACCTCAATAAATAGAAAAACAAAAGCTACATTGCCAATATGAAATTTGATAGGTAAAAAATATAGCAACTATATTATATTTCAAATATATTGATTTTTAATGATATAATTAAGGGTTCAACATTATATTAATAACAGTGGTATCAAAGTTTAATACTTCACCGCTTTGTGATTTCGAAAATATTTAAAGCTTTTTAAAAAATTATTCATTTGGTATTTTGGTTTTCATTTCTAAGCATAATAATTTTCATTAATTATTATTCCAAAATACTCCAATTAACCTTTCAGCCATTGTTATATTAATTTTTTTTGTTAATTATTAAATATTACTTTTCAAAGGCATTTAAATATGTGATATATGAGTTCAAGTGTATTCTACAAGCTTTTAATATACATGATAGAATTATGATCATATTTATAATAGAATTGCATTAATAAATCACCTCAACATATCTATCTACGTATCTGTGTAAAGAAACACAAATTCATTTTTATATATATATATATATATATATATATTATATATATATATATATATATATATATATATATATATATATATATATATATATATATATATACCTGCGGCATTTTATATAACTATATTATATCCTAAATAAAATATGTTTTTCCCTATATATATATAATAATATATTATTATTATATAATATATAATACTATATTATATATATTATATATATATATAATATATATAAGATTAGATATATAAATATATATTATATATATATATATATAATATTATATATATATATATACTATATATAAATAATATATTATATTATATATAAATAAAGAGATAATCTGTAAAGTGAGAAAGTTGAAGAATGGTAAATTTACAGGCATAGATGGAATAACTGGTGAAATGGTTAAGAATGGGGGCGAGATAGTGATTAAATGGATTTCATAAGTGTAGCAAAGGGTTTATTGAGGGTACAGTTTCAAGGGATTGTAGGAGAGCGGTAATAGCACCTTTATATAAGGGAAAGGGGGGATAAGGGGAACTGTAGAAAGTATATGGGAATTAGTTTATTGAGTGTTGAATCAAAGATATATGCTGGTATTTTGGTTGAAAGAATATGTCGAGTGACTAAGGGACTGATTAATGAGGATCAAAGTACATTTAGAAGTTTAAGAGGATGTGCGAATCAAATTTTTACATTGAAACAAATAATTGAGAAAATGATAGAGAAGAAGAATAAATTGTATTTAGGTTTTGTGGATTTGCAACAGGCATATGATAGAACTAATATGGAAGCTCTGTGGCAGGTGTAAGTGGTGGGCTTCTGAATGGAATCAAAATTATGTATGACGATAGTGATGCGTGTGAGAAAATAAATGGAGTTGAAAGTAATTGGTTTAATATTAGTAGCGGAGTGAGGCAGGGATGTGTTATGTCTCCTTGGTCATTCAGAATGTGCTAGAATAATTGAGAATGGAAGAGAGTGGAAGGTGCCCTACTTTATATATGCTGATAATTTGGTTTTGTGTGGCAAATCTGAAGAGAGTTTGAAAGGATTGGAAGAGGAGTTTGGCTGGGTGTGTAAAAGGAGGGGTTTGAAAGCAAATGTAGATAAAAAAGTAAGGTTATGGTAGTGAGTGAGGGAAGTCCGAGGTGTGAAGTTATGCTAGATGGTAAGAAACTGTCACAAGTGGCTGAGTTTAAATATTTAGGATATTTGTTGGATGAAAAGGGAATGGATGATGCAGAGTGTAGCAGGAAAGTTATGAATGGTAGGAAGGTGGCTGGTGCAATAAAATCCTTGGTGAAATGTAAAAGAATAAGTCTTGACGTGCGCTAAGCCCCGGTTTTTTTTTGCATGAGGCTAATGTTGTTACCTGTGTTAATGTATAGTAAGTGAAACTATGGTCTGGAATAAAGGTACAGATCTTAGGTGCAATGTGTTCAGATGGATAATCTTAGGGTTGTGTTAGGTGTGAGTAGAATTGATAAAATGAGGAGTGTAACCACTAGGGAGTTGTGAGGTGTGAAGAAAAGCGTAAATGAGAGAATAAACGAAGTACATTGAGATGGTCTGGTCACATTTAAAGGAAGGATGATAGTCGGTTTGGTTAAGTGAATGTATAAATGGTGAGTGTGCTGGGAATCGACCGGCTGGGAGATCGAAAGAAAAGTGGATTGAGTCAGTAAAGGAATGCCTGAAGGAGAGGAATGTGAGCTTGGCAGATGCGAGAATAAAGGTGCATAATACTAGGGGGTTTGTGAGAGAGTATGGTTGTGAGCCTGGGGATAACCCCACATTGATGAGATTCCACAGTGAGGGGTCCGTCGCACTCTCGTGAAAACCTTGGGTGGATTTTTCTGACTGCGACGAGTTCCCCTGTTCTTCTACTACTTTTCTGTTTCCGGTGTATGCGGCACCTCTCAGCCTCAATCTGGGGAAAGGAGGTGGATGGTATAATATATATATATATATATATATATATATTATATATAGTATATATAATATATATATATATATATATATATATATTTATATTATATATATAAAATATATATATATAATATATATATATATATATATATATATCAATTTTATACATATATAAGGAAACTAACTCACAAGAGGAAACTCGCCAGTTCAACATGATTCTTGTTCAAAAGACACTTGAAGGAAACAAGGGGATTAGGTTTAATAGAAAAACCAAATTTAGTTTAAGCGTGAAAATGGCTCCACACGTAGAACACGTCAAAAAATACTGGCAAGAGTTGAAGAATTTTACTATAATTTATATTAGGACTATTATCAATCAAAAATAACATTACTAACAAATGATGAGATGTCCGATGTATTAGTAGAAGAAGTGTCAAACGTTATAAAATCGATATAAAATGGTAAAGCAGCCGGAAATGATAATATTTGCATTGAAATGCTAAAAGCTGGTGGCGAAACTTTACACAAAATCCTAGCGAAATTATTCTCGAAATGCCTAAAAGAGCAAAAAAATTCCTGACTCGTGGAAAAGTGCTGAGGTCATTCTACTATAGAAAAAGGGATCCCATGAGGACCTTAAGAATTATCAACCGATCAGTCTTCTCTCAGTCATTTATAAAGCTTTCACCAAGATTATTCAAAAACGAATAGGCAGACTATTAAATGAAGCCGACCCTAAATAGCAGGCTGGGTTTAAGAGTAGCTATAATGAAACAGACCACATCCAAGTAGTACAGCAAATTATAGAATGATATATATATATATTGATTAGGAAAAAGCACTTGATTCAATATCCAGACGCGTTTTCTCAATTCACTTTACATCCAAAGTGTGGACATTGCTTATATCAGGTTGCTTCAATCCATATATAAAAATGCAACTTTGAACGTTTGCCTTTTTAATGATCATAAAATACACATAAATGTTGAAGAGGGAGTACAGCAAGGAGACACAATCTCACCCATACTGTTCTCGACCTGTCTGGAAGCAATTTTTCTCAAGCTAGATTGGGATCAGGAGGATTTGAAGATAAATGGAAACTATTTAAGCCATCTAAGATTTCTGGATGATATTGCACTCTTCTCAAATGACCAAGAAGAATTGCAATGGTGTTCCCTTTGGTTTGAAAAAGAATTTGAGAAAGAGCCAAGTTATGTTTAATAGGTTTCACGAGCGCAGAATGTCATGGTATCCGGAGAGTGAAAGGTGACACTATTAAAGAGATAGAAAGAAGAGTGAAACTTGGTTGGCAGGCATTTGGTAAGCTAAACGTAATTTTTAAAAATAATCTCCCCATTTGCCTAAAAAGGAAAGTATTTGATTAATGCATCCTACCTGTTATGACCTATAGTAGCGAGACATGAATATTAACTACTAAATTACTGCAAAAACTCCGAGTGGCTCATGGGAGCATTTAAAGGCAAATGCTTGGCATTACTATGCTCAATCTAAAGACCTGCAAATAGATAAGGGAGCAAACAAAAGTACGTGACACCATCAAGAGAGTAAGGAGCTTAAAGTGGAGATGGTCAGGTCATGTTGCCTGATTAACATGACTAAAGCAAGTCTTGAATGAATTCCCCGTGATAGGAAACATCCAAAAGACCAAAAGCAGGATGGACAGACTACGTTATAAATAAACTGGACCTAGCTTATAAATAAAGTTGGCAGCGGAAAGCTCGAGGTCCCACTTTATGGAAACATTATGTAGAGTCCATCATACTGTAGTGAACTTATGCTGATTGAATTAATATATATATATATATATATATATATATATATATATATTTATATATATATATATATATATATATATATATATATATATTTATATAATATATATACATATATATTTATATAATATATATATATATATAATATATATATAATATATTATTATAATATATATTAATAATATATATATATATAATATTATATATATATATTTATTATATATATATATATATATATATATTATATATAGATATTTAATAATATATATAATATATATATAATATATATATAATATATATATATATATATATATATAATATAATTATATATATATATATATATGATTTTAGTTTAAGATTCACTTTTTTTTTTCACATATATATATTGGTAAAAATTTTGATGGACACCCATGTGGTTGTCCAATCTATCGTGACCGCTCCTTTGGGGGTCGTGATAAGCTCTGTACATCCCTCAACGACAATTATATATAGTATATATAATATATATATAATATATATATATATATATATATATTATATATATATATATATTATATATATATATATATATATATATATATATCTATATATATATATATATATATATATATATATTATATGGACGTGCTGACACCAACAGGGAAAGAAATAATGAGAAGAATCGGAGAGTAACCAATAAGAGTGCTGAAAACATCGGGAGATGTCTTACAGAAAGCTTGACATTGTTTTGGTCGCAGGGAATGAAAGAATTGAAAACATGTATTGTTTCTTGAATTTCAACGGGAAGCAGATAAGAAATTTATAAAACTCTAAGAAAATATTTTATCATTTCTATGAAATTTAAAATTTTAATCGAAATTTATTAATCAACAGAGCAAAATGCAAAATTAAGTTCATTTTGAAGAGGACCAAAATATCCAAGCTAGTTCTTTTCGCTAAATTTTAATAACTAAACATTATTTCTTATTAAACAATGATGGTATCTGTAGTATTTAATGGAGTATGGTTATGTCAACATAATTGGTTCATGTTGGAGAGTCAGCGCAACATAGTTGATTCCTTGCATTTTAACCGAGAGGTCGCAGGTTCAGTCCCC
>JABUQX010024667.1:0-2500 GCA_015478945.1 Trachelipus rathkii | reverse complement strand
GCTCTTCATCAGTTGCTTGTCTGACTTTAAAACTATAAACATGGTTTCTCTTGTGAATAATAAATTTGTAAACGATATTGTAACATGGAAGATATCGCATCCAAAAGATGCTGTAAAATTAACTTTCCGTCGCAAGACAAATGGTGAACGTTACTTTGCCTGCTCCGATTCATCTTACACTTGTAACAGACCATTATTCCTTTCATGTGAAGAATTAAGTAGGGTATTTGACGAAGTTAATACGTGGGTAAATGAGAAATACATTTCTTCATCTGTGACAAATTCATGGGGAGTGGCGATCAAGGGTGGTAACGAAGATGACACGAAAAGATTAACTCTTGTTTTCTCCCTACATAACAATATCGAATCCATTGATTTACGTAGCTGGTGGCGACCAAGTTCAACTGGAATATTCCGCCCAACATCCTTTGGTGTTTGTATAAATGGCAAAGAAAATATTACGGCGTTTATCAAAATGCATGAAGAAATATCAAAACGTATGGTTGAAGTGGATTTACTGGATGAACTTGTTAATCTATCGCATGGTATACTTTATACAATGTACGAAGAATGCAATATGCTCGAACCTCAGGAAACACCAGTTATCAATGTTCTCAATCTTGAAAAATTCACCTTCCTTTACGAAAAAGAGATGAAATCACATGGGTACAAAGAACAATCTTTGAAAATATCAGCAAGAGATATTTATACCTATATCACAACAGAAGGTCTTGGAAGTTTGGAGCAATACATCGAATGCTCGTCATGTACGTTAAAGCCTATTAAGAGGGCTCAATCTTATTAAATATTTGTGTATATAATTATACAATTGTGATTTTTTATTATATGTATCTGTTTTAAAACATATTATGTAAGATGTATATTAAAATTGTTTTTTCTTATAATTGTTTCTTTATCCCGCATTATATATATATATATATATATATTATATTATATATATATATATATATATATATATTATATATATATATATATATATATATATATATATATATATTATATATATATTATATATATATATATATATATAATTATATATATATATATATATTATATTATATATATATAAATATAATATATATATATAGATCATAATATAATACTATATATCATATATATATTATATAATATATATATATATATATAATAATATATATATATATAATATATATTAATATATATATATACTATATATATTTTGTCGTTGTTACATTATTCTTAGTTCATATGATGCTATTTTAGCTTTATTAATGTGAAAAACAATGTTACGTTAGCAATATATTCGCTGGTTAGTATATAAAGAACTAATTTTGTGTGGCTTATGTTTATCCGAAATGTAACTCGAAATGCGACACGTAAATCATAGAGTAATGTAAAATTAACATTGATATGTTAGAGATTATGCTTGGAAAAAAAGACGTGAATGTTACGTTTTCTACCGCTGTGCTAGTACTTTACTGTTTGTTAAGTTTATGCGACTTTGTTAATTGTTAGTAGTTTATTCGTGCGTAAGCTGTGTTAGGTTTTGTCGTTCTACATTATATTCTTAGTTCTGGTAATGCCTATGTTAGCTTTATTAATGTTGACAAAAACAATGTTACGTATTAGCATACTATTCCGTTCGAGTTAGTATTTATAAAAAAAAGAACCTTATTTTTGTACTATGTTAATTGTGTTGTTGCTGTTGTCTAACAAAAAAATTACCCCTTTTGAATGATATGGTTCATTCGTACGTCGTATTCTTGTTTTACTTTCTTTCTGATTGGTTGAAAGAAAGGATCTCATTACATTTAAGGGTTGTTTATTACCTATTTTTTCAGATAGGATAGTTTTCGCAAAAGTGTGTACCACACGATGACATACATCCCAACACATAAAACTTTACGCCTGTTGTTTGAATATCTTTACACGAGGGAAGATTTCGTTCATTAACACACCCGATGTGCTCAAATTTATATTAATCCGGTAAACCGAATGCGCGACTGCTACAATTTGACGTTATCCACTGCAGGTCAATATAATAAGAGACTATTGCATCACTTTATGCAAATGGTTAAAGCATAAAATCATTTTCATGTTTAGAGTTGTTATTTTCTGAAAGGGGGGAGGAGTCTAAAAAGAGATAAGCCTAAAAACTTTACTTTGGTTTCGTCATTTACTCGTTTACGGTATTTATGATGGTTAGGTAAGGTTATGCATAAATTTTGTGGTAAATATTACTTGCTTAATGTAAAATTCCCGCATATGTGTTTCGCTTTAGTTGACTAAGTTGTTATGGTAAGCTGTTTATTCGTCTGGTTTGTTGTTTTAAGTACGTTATTTCATAGTTTTTAGCTTTACAGAGCAGTAATAAACTTTACTTATGTTTTCTTTACCATTAGGGTATTATGCAGGTTTAGGTATTATGCAGTTAGGTAAGGTTTATGCGGGATAAATTTTTTTTGTTAAAATATTACTATGTTAATGTAAAATTATCATT
>JABUQX010024666.1:30000-35861 GCA_015478945.1 Trachelipus rathkii | reverse complement strand
TTCATATGATCCGTCAAGTTGAACAGATTATATAATACGGAAAGGAGGATTATTTGTATCATAATATTATTCTCTGATGTTAATATTATTGTAAAAAGAATCTGATATTCAGTCAAGAATGCTAATATTTCAAAAAGTTAAGTAGATTCTATTAAAGTGCTTTAACTAAAGTTCACCTAAGGAAGATTTTTCAGCTATTAGAAACCAGATACTAAGATTGAAGTGAAAAGTAGATAAGATAATTTTAAATACAATATACTCAAGAAAGCTTACCAACTCGAGGGAATAAGAAAACGGGTTTCAGCTCTATGATAAAGATTTAAAAGATCAAGCTCTACTGTGGAACTGACTGGTACAACTCATATTGATGGGAGAAAAAAATAGGCAGGATCCAATATTGTTGACTTGAATATCTGAATCTCTCACGTGATGGAAGAAGTGCTCCCTGTGACAGTATAGGAACACGATCAAAGCAGGAGACTTCAAACTATTAATTTCCACGAGAACTCTTATTCCAGAATAAACAAAGATAAACGGACTTGGATATGTTCCAATATGACTCCTAGACCAAGATGTGAGTCCTCTGGTACTCTCTTTTGCATGGACAGATTAAGATGCTAAGTGAAGTACATTTCACGTTCAGAATGTGCAGGAAAATAAGAAAAAAAAAACTTCGCTTCAAAAAATGGATTAGTTCCTAATTATTTATTGTAATTTTTTATATGATTGTATTGTTTGTAATTTTAAATTATGTTTATATACACCTATGTTATCTTTCGTATACAAATGTGTTTAATTTTTAGATTGTAATCTTAAAATAGTTTTAATATGTTATTTTGTAATTGATACATATTTTCTATAGACATCGGTTTTATGATCACCTTTCAGTATAAATGAAATATGTTTTTTAATTGATACTGTCATTGTTGAGTCCATGGAGGCTAAGGGATTGCGGTCGATAAACTATTACTATGACATGAAACAGCCTTACAGTTATGGAGGCTTTTCAAGGTTCGCTTCAAAGTTTCCTCACATTATAAAAAGAACTGAAAAATTTAATTTACAAAGGGGAGGATGCCTTTCTAGCTCTGCAACGCTATTCGGATAAAAAATTTCCTACACGAAAAACCGTAGCCCCCCACATTTAGATAATGTATGGCAGTTAGATTTGACAGAGATGATAAAATATACATCTTACAATGAGGGTATCAAAACATTCTTTTTGTGATGATGTAGCTTTCAGATTATCATTCATGATTAAAGCTTAACACAAGATAAAGAAGTCAAAACTTCACCTGAGTGCAGTCAGAGGAAATTATAAATGAGGATGACAGATATCCTCAAATGATATGGACAGATAAGGGTATGGATGTTTTTAGGTAGAAGAGTTCAAGAAATAGTTACAGAGTAATGATTATAGGGAGCCTACTGAATACCCGATACTCTGGTTAAATAAAGCTCAATACGCTTGAAAAGAGTACAAAGAACTATAAAAAGAAAGAATGCATAGATATTTCACGAAAATGAATACATTTAAATTATATAGATGTACTGCAGGTCTTTTAGCATATTCCTATGTTTAGCTCTTAATCATAGACACTTAAGCAAGACCCTCTAGAGATGGGTGAAGACAATAACCCAGTCCGACGTGTCCTGTACGGAAAATTAAGATAACACGGTTTAATTAGAGGATTACGTGAAGAGTGTCTAGGGTAGATGAAAATTTCGTGAAAAAGGTATGAGGCGGGATGGTCAGCAGAAGTGTTTTTAAAGTAGATAACAATCAGAGAATTGCCAAGCAAGACGGGTTAAAATTATACTATCTTGAGGATATAGATGGCGAACAAATAAAAGGAGAGGGTCTATCTATAAACAAGAAGTATACAGAAAATACGGTTTGATCCTAAGAATCACGAATATAATAAATAGAAAAAATATTAGGATCAAAAGGAAAAGGTAAACAATAATCAGTATCTTGATCAAATGGGTAGGTTACCTCTGCGAAAGTTTAAGGTGTTATATAAATGCTAGTGACGGAATGAAGAATAACAATAATGATTCAGTATTAGCTTTGTTGAACATGGAGAGTGAAGTTCAATTTCTATTTAACTCTGCTTAATACGGCCTTCTCAATGGATCTGTAATGCCTGAAGAAATAAAATTATCAGAGCTATACCAACCAATTATTGAACACTATAACTTTTGATCGAGAAATCGGTATGGAAGCAGGATAAAGCTGAAATTAATTCTCGACGCCGGATATAGGAATATGCATGTTTCACTGATTTGGCGTTTACGATACTTTAGAATGTTGATAATGGTTAAAAAATGTATTAAAAAGTAAACCTAATATTGCAACCATCAAACGAGGCACCAATGAATATTTCGTTGAAAATTATTTATTAGAGCACGGTCACTATATATAAATCGGTTACTGATGTGTTCATAGACTTAAACAAGAAACACTAAATCTTGACATATTAAAGATTTAGTGTTTCTTGTTAATAAATCTGCTAACGAAGATACCGTGTAGTCACATTAAAATCTCATGAAGCATGTGAACCCTGAAAGATGATAAGTTTATTCTATGCTCCGCCCTTCCAGGTCCGGTTTCGTAATTGTTGCTACTCACATGTATACAAAATATCGGGAAATAATATCAAACCATATCTAGAATTAAAGGATCTAATGCGTTTTAAAATAAAAAATACTAAAAAATGGAAGAGTATGTCTCAAAAAATGACACCCAAGAGTTATTACATTTTGTAGCTTGCCTACTAAGATGTTTCAAGATCCAGGTATGGCTTATGTTTATACAGATATTGTAGACATTCAGTATGTAGGGAATACTAAAAGCCTCTTTTTTAAGAGTAGTTCATTTTCCTAAAGGACGTAAAGTTATAAGCTTTCTAATGTTCACTACTTACCTATGAGTAAGACCCAACTGAGTGACAGTTCACTTTAGTATAAAGAGACGTCGAAGGAAACCATAGACCCATTCACAATTTGGACCTGGCAGTGGTAAAGTACACAATAACGAAAAGAAGCGTCCGGTAAATATAATAATAATGGAAAAGGAAAGAGTCTTCAGGGGATCAAGAATGAGGAGGGAGGTATGTTTAGGTTGGTTTTTTTGCTTCGTTATTTCGTAGAGCTATTCCCCTGTTTAAATCAGGAGGTAAATACTTCGCTAAAAAAGCAGCCAGAACAGGAATAAACACCATCCAGGATATTATGGGTGGTGTCGACCCTCGTAGTGCTGTAAAACGTCGCATAGCTGATGTTTTCAGAGATGAAATGTCTAGATGATTTAAACGAAGAAATACGACGTAAGAGATCTGGTCAAAGGTGTGGTGGTCGTAAAAAAACCATGTGAAAGAGGGAATATAAGGACCACTAAAGAAAAAGTGTTTTGATGTGTTTGCTCTCTAATAATCAGTGATAACTGGTAACTTTTTTACATAATAATAATAATCTGCATCTATTTCGTATATAAGGAATGTTTAAACATACCTCTCCTCATTATACGTCAAGCGATTGTAGTAGCAAGATGCATTTCCTCCATCCCTCAGCCCCGACTTGTTGTAAGAGCGAATATGGATCTCTTTCCGGTGAATCCTATCAACAGATCAGTGTGAAGTGGAATCCATATCTTATTAGTATTAATCCCCGTCACGCGATGCAGCAATCGGTGCACCGACCATCACAAAATAGCAGATGTATGCCGGTTCTCGAATTCAACTCCCTGGCACTGGGTCTGACCCATATCTGATCCTTTATCGAATGTGTTTTTATATCTGAAGAACTAAGTTCGTAAATGGCGAGAGTGTGGTTCAAGAGCAGAGCACCAGACCACACGTAAATAGTTTCCACCGAGACAAATTTTCCTGTATACATGTTTCAACCCAACTTGAGGTGTTTTTAAATGAAACATCTCTAGGAGCATCAGTTGCAAGGTTACCCTTATCGAAGTTATATTTGAGACTTTGCTAAAAATTACTTCAGAATGATGCTAACAGTCCCATTTAGCAAGCATGTGGGTATATACAATTTAAAAGATGTTAGAGAAACATAGGGACAGATGCTGCTAAATCTAAAAAATAACACCTTACGAATATTATGGACGTGATTAATTTTATATTCTCTCTCTATGAGTGTATTTTAATATCATATCTCTTCTCTCATCTATAGTTATCTATATCTCTCTCCTCTGTCTCTTTGTTTTAACTCAGATCTACTCCTCAATTGCGCTTTAATTTCAAAGCAACGTCTACAGCCACAACTACCGTTCCAAGCCCTATTTTCAAATTACTGATGCTTATCCTATGTCGTAAAGTGAAATTTCTCCCTTTAAACCATATCGGAAATAGAGAATCTCTTTGACTGAATACAGCAAAATATCCAATCAAGAGAATTGACGACTAACATTTTATAACAAACTTACCAACCCAGGTAATGATAGTCAAAGTATTAATATACCTTAACATCGTCAGTTATCGGCGCTTCCGTCAGAAGGTAATAATAGGAATTGTTGAACAACGATGCCTATTCTGGAAACTATGGGAAGTCAGCCTTTAAATTCTACACACTTCGGGGTCTTAGAGGCATCAGTTTGCATGTGAATGGTCAACCATACGGTCGTGATTATGAGATGATATACGAAGGCTCACATTCTCAATGTTCGCGTCCTTTTTACGATTTATTTGCAAATACTGTATCCTGCAGCGATAACGGTACAGGTGTTGATCTCAAGACTTATGCTGAAAACAGTAATTTATATGCCTACGATCTCAACAGCTGATCTTTCAGCTTGTAATGCTTATCATCTTAATATCCTGAGAAAAGGCACATTAGGGTTAAGTCTCAAGTTTGGACAAAGTTTGACATCCTCAATATCAGTTCTGGTGTATTTGGAACATCCTCAATCAATCGAGATTGACAGAGTACGAAGAAATATAATCTTGAATTATTAACGATGAATGAAGAAGAAATATTAAAGCCTTTTAGAAACGAAAGAATTTTAGGTGTATTCGCCTGTAATGAACTTAGCTCTGTGAAATTGGATACCGACTCTGGACTTATCTTCAACACTTCTCCTCGGGATGTTTCGAACAATGGTCACTGGATAGCTGTGTATAAGAATCAAAATAATGTTGTATATTTCCTTGACTCTCTGCATTTAGATTTTATGTTTAGTAATCATTATGTAACATCTTTTTTAAAATATAATAATGTTCAATATGTTAAGACCTTTTGTTTTCCTGTACAACCTATCAGTTCTAATTTATGTGGTGTATACTGTATTTATTTCATTATATGTTTTTTAAATAATGTTTCTTTTAATAAACTTGTAAATATATTTGATGCTAAAAATTTATATGTAAACGATTATGTAGTCTGCACTTATGTTATAAACGCTTTAAAATAAAACCTTGTTTTCTTTTCCCGCTTTTTTATCCAAGAACTTATTTATTATACTCGATATGTGAGCTGAATCAATAGATCAATAGATCAAATAGATCAATTAGATCACGGTGGTAGGGATGGGGGAGGAGTGGGTATTTACTGATTTACTGATTTACTGCTTTAGGGTATGTAAAAATGCAAATTTTTTAAGTTATAAACATAAAAAGAATAAATTTTTTTAGTAAAAAACAAAATGTTTAAAGCAAATAAAACAAAATAAATAAATTTTTATAGTAAAAACATAATGTTTAAAGAAAACAAAACAAAATAAATAAAAGTTTTTGAGATATGTTATATCAAAATATCAACTTGAATCAATATGACAATAGGAGTTCAATAGGATCAAGTAGAATCACAGAATGGGTAGGATGGTTGAGGTGGTACTTGACTTTACT
>JABUQX010024666.1:15000-17500 GCA_015478945.1 Trachelipus rathkii | reverse complement strand
GGTTTTTTTTCAGGGGGATGGATTTTTCTCTTGTTTTTACATTTTTTCCCTATATCCTTGTTTAAATGATTGATGACTCTCTAATACGTATCTCATCTCAATTTAGGTATGATGGGTGTGTGTGTGTGTGTGTGTGTGTGTGTGTGTGTGTGTGTGTGTGTGTATGCATTTATTTAAGTGCACAAAAGTGTATACACATGAGAGTTATGTGATATATATATATATATATATATATATAATATATATATATATATATATATATATATATATATATATATATATATATATATATATATATATATATATATATATATTATATATATATATTATATATACCCGTATATATATATATTATATAGGAAAAATAAATTTCTTTAATATAAAAATATTTTTATTTAAAATAAAAAAAAAGAATATAATATAAATATATTGTATATATATATATATATATATATATATATATATAATTATAATATATATATATATATATATATATATATATATATATATATATATATATTGATAGAAAGCCCTTGGATTCTTTATTATTTACTTATAACTTTTAACACAACGAGTTTATTATACACAAAAACATTGTTTAGCAGAATATTTTTGAAACTTTAAAATTAGGTACATAATGCAAGCATTCGTCCCGGCACGCGGGACCTCTTCAGGCAAAAGTCTAAAAAATTCTTCTTTTTCATCTTTCATGTAAAATTTGTTCCAGTTGGTTATCTATTTTTTTATATTGAAATATCTATTGAAATATTTTGAGGTTTTTAGGTACTTATTCTAAATAAAATCTATTTTCACCTCGCCAGGTTGTTTATTGTAATTCTTACTGTTATAAATACAAAAGGATTCTAAAATCTTTCGTTGATGAGTATGACTGCTGTTTCGGATAATTTTCATGTTGTTGGTATTAATATTGTGGTTAGTGGTTCTTCTATGACATGTTAGTGCTGAGTTTAGGCTGTCGTTGCGAAGGTCTATTGTATGCTGATATTTTCGTCTTTGGAAATCAGTGGTTTCGCCAATATATGTACTATTGCAATTATTGCAAGGGATGTGGTATATCCAACATAGAGTGAGATTTTCATTATTTTGGTGGTTTGAGTATATTTTTAAAAATGTTATTGTTGGATGGTGTTAGGGTGATGTTTTTTGGTAATACTTTTTTTTAACATGTGTAGAGGCATATTAGGAACTGGTAAAAACGTGGTGTTGAGACTTTTTGGAGGATCAATGCTATAGTATCTTTTTTTGGCCTTTTTTAGTGCTTGTGTGATGAAGAATTCTGGATAATGTAAAGATTTAAATGTGTTGTATATATAATTGTCGCCCTCCCCATAACATTAACCCCCTCAGAAGTTCTGTCTCTCATTAACTCTATCCACCCCTCCGTTCAATATACTATAGAGCTGCCGTTCAATAACTCTATTCCTATTTTAGACACTTTGGTTAGTTGGAACAATACCCCGAAGGTTATTTACACCATATATAGAAAACCCACTTTTTCTCCAAACTACATCCATTGGTTATCAAATCATTCCAATAACACAAAAACCGCTATTCTGTCTTCTTTATTCCTACGGGCTCTTCGTATATGTTCACCTCCTCTATTAAAACAAGAAACTAATTATATATACAACACATTTAAATCTTTACATTATCCAAAATTCTTCATCACACAAGCACTAAAAAAGGCCAAAAAAAGATACTATAGCATTGATCCTCCAAAAAGTCTCAACACCACGTTTTTACCAGTTCCTAATATGCCTCTACACATGTTAAAAAAAAGTATTACCAAAAAACATCACCCTAACGCCATCCAACAATATCATTTAAAAAAATATAATCAGGACCACCAATAATAAAGGAAAATCCCACTACAATGTTGCATATACCCACATCCCTTGCAAAATTTGCAATTAAATAGTAAACCCCCCCCAATATATGCGAAACCACTGATTTCCCAAAGACGAAATATCAGCATTCAATAGACCTTTTCGCAACGCACAGCCTAAACTCAGCCTTACTATGTCATAGAAGAACCATCAACCACAATATTAATAGCAACAACATGAAAATTACCGAAAAACAGCAGTCATACTCATAAACGAAAGATTTAGATCCTTTTTGTTATTTCTAACAGTAAGAATTCAATAAACAACCTGGGGAGGTGAAAATAGATTTTATTCAGAATGAGTACCTAAAAACCTCAAAATATTTCAACAATACGCTGAAGAAAATAGATAACCAACTGGAACAAATTTCACATGAAAGATGAAAAAGAAGAATTTTAGTCTTTTGCCTGAAGAGGTCCCGCGTGTCGGGACGAAAGCTTGTATTATGTATCTAATTTTAAAGTTTTAAAAATATTCTGTTAAGCAATGTTTTTGTGTATAATAAACTCATTGTGTGTCTAAAATTTATAAATAAATAAGAAAAGAATCTAAAGGTGCATTCCTATCAAATATAATTATACACTACGCCAATA
>JABUQX010024666.1:0-10000 GCA_015478945.1 Trachelipus rathkii | reverse complement strand
TGTATCTCGTTATAATGTAGGTATATAATGATTGTATTAGTTATTATGTTCTGTTATTAGTTATAGTTCTAGTTTCCTGATAAATAAAAAATGGAAGATTAGTGTACAGTAACAGTTTTTCAATTTAATTTTCGCAATTATTATTATTATTTTTATTATTATTATTATTATTATTATTAATTATTATTATTATTATTTAGTTTTTATTATTATTATTATTATTATTATTTTATTTTTATTATTATTATTATAATTAATTATATAATTATTCATTATTATTATTAATATAATAAAAATAATAATAATTTATTCTTATTAATATTATTATTAATTATTATTATTATTATTAATTATTTATTAATTATATTATTTATTATTATTATTAATATTAATAACTAATTAATAATATTATTATATGAGTATGATCACTTTTATTACTTCTTCTTTTCTCTTAGGTATTAATTATTATTATTATTATTATTATTATTTTACTTATATTATATTAATAATAATAATTAGAATAATAATAATAATCATAAATCACAATAAATAATAATAATAATAAAAGTAGAGAATAAATAAATAATAATAAATAAAAATAATAAATAGAGAAAATAATAATATATAATAAATAATATAATATATAATCAATAATAATAAATAAATTATTATTATTATTATTATTATTTATAATAATAACAAAAATAATAATTAATAAAAAAAATTAATACCACATAATGATAAATAATAATAAATAATAGATGAAAAATAATAAAGATAAGTAATGAATAAATAAGATAAATTATAATATAAGATAACAATCAAAAACCTTATTGCAGAGAGAGAGAGAGAGAGAAAAAATATAATATTCGATAAGAAAGAAATAAAAGATAATAAATAATAAATAATAAATAAATATTAAATTTATAATAAGTAAATAATGTATAATAATAAAAACTTCCATTTTTGGTCAATGTCATTACATATCATATATAAATTATTTTGAAATTTCTTTCAACACGAAATTAATAGAGGCTTATTATTATATTTTTTTTTTTGCAATCGTATCAAGAAGGATAGAGCTTCCATGACTCTAATTTCTCTGTTTCCTCTCCTTCTCCCTCCCATCCTCTCTCCATCTCTACCAGAGAACAAAAGGCATAAAAAAAATGTTGTTGTTACACCATTTATCTCTCCTAAACTTAGTAACAATAATTCTTTTTTTCTTTTTTTTTATCAATGGCGGAACATCATCACTCAAAGCATTTATTTTTTTCTTCCTTTCCAAAATGCAACTTGTGTATGTGTGCTTGTGTGGTGTGTGTGTTTGTAGCGTGTGTGTGTGTAGGTGATGTGTGTGATTGACGTTGATGTGTGTTGTGTGTGTGTGATGTAGGTTTTTCGTGTGTTTTGCTTGTTTGCGTGTCCGTATGTAATGTGTAGATTTATTTGTATGAATTTTGCAATTGTTAATCAATTGTAAAGAGGTTGGAAGTTATTCACTCTGAATAAATCTTCTTATTCTATGGAAACATATTCATATCTAATTAGTATATATATATAATGTGTATATGGATAGGATGATGAAATTATAGGTAAGGGGTATAGATATATGTATTATATATTGATTATCCTCGTTTTATATAAGTATACATCAATAATATACTATATATATCATTATATACATATATACATATAATTATAAAATATTTTATATAATATTAGTGTATATATATAGTATAAGGTAAGTAATAAAATATACAAAATGACAATGAGTGTAGGATGTTATATAGAATACCTAAAAGTCCAGGAATGCAATAATATCTAATATTATAAATAATTAATTATATTACATATCTATATATATTTAATATAATTATATACTATATATATATATATTTAATATACTATATATATATATAAATATATAATAATATTATATATATATATATTATAATATATAACAATATGGCGGCTTTTGGGGGTTGGCAGAGTAGGCACGCCTACTTGCCTTAGTGAACCCCAAAAAATATTCAAAAAAGAGGGTGCAGAAGCATATATTATATTATATAGTATATATATATTATATATATATATATATTAGTATAATAATACTATAATAATATATAAATATATACTACTTAATTATTATATTATATTATATATATATATTTGTATAAGGATAGATAAGGTGATTTTCGTTCGAAGGCTCTCTGATAAGCCGCCGACTTAAATTTCTATACGTACTCTATTCCTTTTTTGAATTATTCGCGATTGGTGAAGAATTAGCTTAATTGTCTCTTGAGTGAAAAAATAGTGTGCGCTTTTGCCTGATAAGAGGCAAGGCAGCAGTGTATTGGTGGCCGGACGCGACTCAATTAGCAGGTCATTTTTTTTTAAAGAGATCTTATTTTTAAATTAATTTCTTCCTCTGTGATGCTCTTAATGTATTAACAATAAAAAATAATAAATTAACTATAATTTTAAGTTCTATTTATTTCAAAGAATGAATAAAAAGAGTTATTACATCATTAATTTTCTGCAATTTTTCAAGCGTATAGATGTTTTTGAATACAGTGCTCTAACCGACCAGATTCGCCATGAGGACTCGGCGCTTGAGTCAGACTCCTTCTAGGCCAGTAGCCTAATTTGCTCGGCAGACCAGTAGTTTCATTTGATTGTTAGTTATAGAGAAGTTATCTCTGTGTTTAGTTGGGGAAGTTAGTAATAATAAGCTTTTCATATTAGTATATTAAAAATTAATTTATTAACTGTATTTTTTGTGAGATTGGAGATAACAATCTGAGCTCTTAGATTTTAAAAATAAAACGGGAGAAATTCGAATTCGTATTGCGTTTTAAGTTTTTCAAAAGAATTATAATTTTTTCCTGATTGTGTAGGCCTACTATATTATAATATACTACTATAGTATACCTATTATTAGTAAGGAGGTAGGGGAAGTCTTATATATTAATATATATTATTATTTTATATATTATATATATTATATATATATATTATATTTAATTATTTGTTTGCCCTACTCAAAATTTTGACGACGAGCTATCTGACTATATATATATATTATATTATATATATGGATATAAGGTTAATATATATATATATATTTTATATATATAATTATCACTATATGTAATATTATACTATATAATTCTATATATATTATTATATATATAACATATTATATATATATGAGGAGATAAATAAAGAAAAGAAAGCAAAGAAAAAAGAAAGATAGGAGAGAGAGATGAGAGAAAGAGAAGAGAGTATGGTAGGGAATTATAGAGAGAGAGAGAGAGAGAGATAGAGAGAGCGAAAGAAAGAAATAATAAAGAGAGAGAGAGAATAGAAAGTGAAATGAGACGAGTTTAGAGAGAGAGAAAAGGATAAAGAAAAGATATAAGAAGATATTACAAATGAGAAAATCGAGTGATAGAGTTAAGAGTGAATTAGAGACACTCACAGTAAACGATATAATAATAGAAAGAGAAATAGAGACGAGAAAGAAACGAAAAAGATGAAAGAGAAAACGTGAAAAAAGACAAGAAAAAGAAAATAAATTAAAAAAAAGATAGGGTGAAGATGAAATGATAAACTTATCTCCCTTGCTTATATAAAAAATGATGAAAAAATGTATGAAGAAAGAGAAGAGAAAATTAGAAAAGGAAAATTAGAAAAATAAAAAGATAAGAAAGAAAAAAGAACAATGAGATGTGAGAGAGAAGAACAGAATAATCGGAAGATTTTATGATCAGTAAGTGGAGAAAAAAGGGCGAGAATTATATCAACGTGAAAAACTTATCTCCAATTAAAGAGGGATTATATGTATATAAATATATATTTAATAGTTATAATATACTATATAATATATATATAGTCTATATAAAAAATATTAGATATATTTATTTTTATAATTAATTTATATTTGTAGAATATTATATCTTTATAAAATAAAAATGAATAAATAATATTATATTTATAATATTATATATATATATTATATATATTATAATATATATTATATAATATAATTTATATAACAAAAATTATCTCCAATTATATCAATATATATTATTTTATAGTATATAATATATATATAATATATATATTATTCATATATATAATAATATATTAATATATATTATAAATTATATTATATATATATATATATATATACATATTATTAATTATATCTATTATATTAATTAAATTATATATATATATATATATATATATATATATTTAGTATAATAACTAAATATATATATATAGAGTGTGTAGGGTATATCTATAATATCTATATGTATATTTATTTAATATTATTTAATATATCTATTTAATACTATATATACTCATCATCATAAATATATAATACTATTTAATAGTATTAATATAATAATTTATGTATGTGTGTGTGTAGAGAGAGAGAGAGAGAGAGAGAGAGAGAGAGAGAGAGTGAGAGAGGAGAAGAGAGAGAGATGAGAGAGAGGTAAGAGTTAGAGATAACGCTTTTTTAAATCGCGAAAATAAATAAGTTACTATTTTTCCCTAATCATTTTTAATATGTCTAAATATAATTTTATCCAATATTCAAATGATTGAATAATTTTGTTTGAGTTTTTAAATTTATATTTTTAGATTAAAAAAATATTTAAATTTTTTATTTCCTTGTAATTTTTAAATTCTGGAATGGGCCGAATTCAGATACGAATTGTTCAATTTTTCAGGTATTATCGAATTACTTCGATTTAAAATTCTGACTTAGTCGAATGTTATTTATTTGGTTATTTTGCTTTGGATATATTCGCTATCCACATAGTTTATATACTGCTCTTAAAGTTAGTGCAGTCAGTAGCAGGAGCCCTGAAGTCGAGGCACCGGAGCCGGCGGCAGCGAGCCAGTAGCCGGGCCGGCGCCGGAGCGGAGCGGAGCGTAGAACGAGCCGAGCGGACGCCGGAGCGGGAGGCGTTTCACTGGCAGCTCGGTGATATAATTTATTTTGATTTGATCAAGAATTGGAGCCAGGCGTCGACTGAAATATAGTTTTATTTTCTTATAACAGAAACGAGTTAAAGATCCGTATTGAGTATACATACATTTCATTGATGATGGAGCCACGGATACGGGTGCATGAGCGCGGCTTAATTTAAATGGTTTGAATGAAGCAATGACCCTTGGATGGTTTGAGATGGAATGGATTTTGGTGTCTTCGCCAAATGTTTTAACCGAACAAAAATATGACCGTTTGTGGCAGCCCAAGTTTATGCTTCTATCATCACTCAAATAGGTTGAAAATTTTTCGATGTAACTTCAAAACCTTCGATTCAATCTTTTGCCTTACATTAATTTATCGATTACAATCGGATTTTAATATGTGATTAGACTTGCATATATTTAATATACATCGATATTATCAATTCTTGCTTATTATTAATCGTATAATGTCAATATTTTTATATTTAAAATTTTAATCTTGTTTTATGGTATATATATGAACTCATATATATATATTAATATATATATATTTATTAAATATATATATATATATATAATATATATATTATATATTTATATCTATATTTGTATATTATATATTATATATATATATAATATATTATATATATATAATTAATTATTATATATAATATATATATATATATATATATATATAATATATATTAATATAATATATTATTATTTCTTATTTTTATATATTATATATATATAATTTATTAATAATATTATTATATTATATATTATTTTATATATAATATATTAATTCATTAAATATATATAATTTATGTATATTACGTTATTATATTATCTAATTATTATTTCGAATATATATATTATTAGTATATATATTATACTTAATAATATAATATATACTATTTATATATTTCATTTACTATATATATATATTTTCATCCTATACACTATTACATTCAATATATATATATATATATATTATTAATATTTATACATACTATATATATATTATATAATATTATATTTTATGTATATATTTTTATTATCTTTTTTATATTATATATATATATATATATTTATATATAATATTATATATATAATATTTATTAATATTATATTTAATATTATTATATATTATAATTTATAATATTATTAATATATAGCAGTTATATATTATATATATATATTATTATAATTAATTAATATATAAGGTATATATATTAATTATTAATATATAAATATTAATTATATTTTATACAATATATATTATATATATATATAGTATTAATATATATATATATATATTAATCATATATTATATATTATTTATTATATTATAATATAATTTATTATATACTACATATAATATATATATTAATATATATATTAAATAATATTTAATATATATATATATAATATATATTTTATTATTTTATAATAAATAATATATATATTATTATATTTATAATTTATAATATATTATTAATATATTATATATATTTATATATTATAATATATAAATTACAACATATATATTATAGTAATCTTTAATATTATGTATATTAATATATATATATATATATAATATATATATAATATATATAATATATATATTTATATTATTAATAGTGATAATAATGATATATAAGTATAGATATATATATATATAGATATGTTATATAATATATACTACATTAATAATTTTGTTGACAGTGAAGTGATGTTATTATATAGATAATTATATATCTATATATATATTATTATATATATATAATAAATATATATTATAATAATGTTAACTGTTTTTGATTTTATATCAGTATAATCGTTAGAACGGCTTTTTATATCCAACATAAGCTAATCTTTTTATTCGATATAATTGGTAGTATCGATACATTTTAGTAGAATATTATCGATATTTTTAGAAATATATTTTTAAATCAATATAATCGATAGAATATATATTTTACATATCATAAAAATTATTTTTATTACACTATATAATCTATATTTTTTTTAATTGATTGATATTGATATACACGTCAATGCAGAGTATATTTTTAATAACTTAAAAATTGAACCACACTGAAAACCTTGGCAGCGAAAATTTTAAATGAATAAAATCGATATTTCTTTATTTTTATATCAACATAATCAATAGAATTTATATTTTTACATATTAAAAAAAATAATATGAAACGATATAATCGGTAGTTGGGATCCTTATACCACTTGCACATCACGGAAAAACACCAGAGTTTTTATAAACTCATTTTTCATATAAAGAAACCGTCCATAAACCATAATACTTAAAAGTACTTTTTAGACTCTTGAAAGTTTTCACGAACTATATTTTAAACTAAAAAGTTGAAAGTTTATTTAATATATTCAATTAACTTTTTTTTCTATTTTAATAAGTTATGCAAATTTAGATTTTGTGAGCAGAAATGCCATTATACTTAACCTATTTTAAGGAAAACTGGACGAGATATAAGGACACACACAGCACAAAACTATATTATATAATATATTATATATTTATTATATATATATATATATTATTAATATATAATATAATATATATATATATATATCTTATATTTATATATAATATATTATTATATATATACATATATATATATATTTTTATATATATATATATATATTTATATTTTTTTATATATATTATATAAATATATATATATATATATAATCCACATAATTTATATATTAATTGTATATATATAATTATTATTATATTATATATATATATATATATATTATTATATTATATATATATTATTATATATATATATATATTAATATTTATTATATATATATATATATTATATAATATATTATATATATATTAACTCATTTTATGCGCTCTTGTAGTATTAACGATATATTAAGCAGTCATGCAGATGTCGGGATTTGCTCAATATAATAATAATAATAATAATAATCATACATAATACCAAATGTGGATCTGGATAATAATAATAATAATAATAATATAATATCAGTAAAATAATACTAATATATATAATAATAATATTAATAATAATAATATAATAATAATAATAAATTATATAATAATAAAATAATAATATAATTATAGAAAGCAATATATAATATTAAATATAACTAATAGCTAACTTTTACAGCAATTGTAAGAATTAATATTTTCTATGTAATAATAATTACATTATCATGAATAAAGAAGTTAAAGTTTATTTAATTTTTAGATTTATAAGTAGAGTTATTAAATATAATAAGAAGATACTACACAAATAATAATAAATTAACGAATTGTAAATAGAAAAAATTTCAGAACTTTAGTTAATAAGAAAGTTTGGATCGATCGAAAATTATTTTTGAATTTTTTTTCTACTCACATTATTAAAAAAAAGAATTTTGGCTTTTTCTTCAAGTGTGACCATTGTGAACTTGATATTAGTTTACTGTTCTTCCCCGAATCCTTACTACCTGGTCCACTCTCCCAGAAAACAAAATAAATAAATAAAATAAATTAATAAATAAATAAATAAATAATCATAAATAAATAAATGATAAAAATAATAAAATAATGTTGCTTCTTCTTACTAAATACTTTTACCTATCTCTCATAAACATCGTGAAAGGAATTTTTTTTTTTTTATTCATTGAAAATATATTGCCTAAGTTTATTATCCTTTTTTTATTTTATGAATGTAAAATTTTTTTTTTACAAAAAGGATTCAGCGGAGCCGGAGCCGAGACGGAGCGGAGCAAATACAAATAAATGTTTCGTATATATATTTATATTATATACACAATATATATAGATATAGTATATATATATTATTATATATATATATAATATATTTAGTTATTATATATCATATATATATTAATATAAATAGATAATATAATATAATTATATATAATATATATTATATATATTATTTTTTTATATATAGGACATTTATATAAGTTGGTTGACCGTGTAATATTAAGAGTTAGGTCTAATTTAGGTTAAGTTTGACGTTAGGATTAGAGTTAGAGTTTCGGTTTAGGTTGGTTAGGGTTTGTTATTAGGATTAGTTTACCACAAAAATCTTAAATATATGATTACTTAAAATTAGTTAAATAGAATACATTTAATTAATTGTTTTAATTATTAATTATTAATTATTCTGGACACAATTATAATTAATCATAGTATATATGGAGTATTTTATATATTATATATAATAATATTATAAATAAATATAAGGATATAATTTAAATTAGTATAAAATGATATATATATAATATATATATGTAGTTTTTAATATAATAAATATACTATAGAGTAGACATATAAATATACATATTTCATTTATAATACATCATAATATATATATTAATAATATATATATAAACGCTTACTATATATATATTATAATACTACTATATATATATGATTATTCAAATTATAATATATATATATATATTATTTATTAGATAGTGTATTTATATATTATATATAATTATATATATATAATATTATATATATTAATATATATCCAGAGATATATATTATAGTAGGATATAATTATATATATATTACTTATATATATATATTCATAATATTTAATATATAAATATATAATTATTAATATAGCATATATATATATATTATCATATTATTTATTATATATATATATTATAATTATATATATATATAACTTTTTTATGTATAATATAAATGATTTATATATATATCTATATTATAATCATTATATACTATATTATATTACTATATTACTATATATATATAATTATATAACTATATATATTCGTATAAATGTGTATATCGGTAGTGGACAAGTAGCTTTTAAATTCTCTAAAATATGGTGTGTGTCAGATGAATTACAGTTATATGTTTTTAGTTTGATAATAAATTTTAATGATGTGATGTCGTAATATTTTTTTTAATCTTTAACTCGTTAAATATCCCACACAT
>JABUQX010024665.1:47500-48626 GCA_015478945.1 Trachelipus rathkii | reverse complement strand
GACCTTTTACATAAAAGCCGATATCCAATTCAGAATCAATATTTAAAGGTAGGCTAGAATATTTCCCACAACAAATGCCCATCTCTAAATTTAAAGACCGCAAAGATCTCAATTCTTCTCCCAAGAATGTTTTTATGGAGCTCTGATGACTAGGGAGACTATTTTCATTGATTCCCAACTTTTTAAGGATGTTCCTATGAAAATACGTGGACTGACTACCTAAATCGAGAAGCACACGTACAGGGACTATTTTATTGCCCTTCTTGATGTTAAGGGAGAGAGTGGGCAGAATATTTTGACCCACGGATGAGGCTGAACCTGTATTTATAAAGATATTATTTGAAGAGCAACTGGCTTGGCCATTTTCCTCATCCGCGACTGATGTTGAAGGACAACTATCTTCTGAAAAGCTACCGGACACGTTTCTACTATTTTGAAAGCATAGAGCTGTTATGTGGGATTTTTGACCACATTTGCCGCATGGGTAACTAAGTCCATACCTCTTGGCAGGACATTTATTAGCGAAATGTTTGTTGCTTGAGCAGCTGAAGCATATGCGCAGCTCTTTACAGCGATCTCTCCTGCTTTCAGGAGTTGAACATATTTCGCAAGAAATCATACGATGATTTCTGTTACAAAATTTACATTTCGAAACAAATGATTTAGAAGATTTTTTAAATCTCCCACCCCCTTGACTGCGTTCGGCTTCGTCTTTTGACGATGAAGATTTCAAACTATCCTCTTTAGAGGAAGCGTTAAAAGCTGACGATTTAGCCGATTTATGCTCAAAAGGGGCACGATTACGCTCAAATCCCTTTTTTTGGGCAGATTTATTTTTTCCCCTCCCCTTCTCCCTAGACTTGATTATTTTACCGTAATGCTCCAAGATTACATTAACGGAAGGATATTCATCCTGTGTGATTGATTTGAGCTCGCGAAGAAAGCCAGTTGGAAGTTTGTCCACGATTATTATTAATTATTAATTATTATTGGTTAACTGGGACAGTCTAGATAGGCCCATACGGCTTCTTAAGTATTATTCTTATTTATTATTTATTATGGGTTGACTGGGACATTTTAGAATGGCCAATGCGGCTTCTTAATTATTTTGTATTGGTTGACTGAG
>JABUQX010024665.1:20000-42500 GCA_015478945.1 Trachelipus rathkii | reverse complement strand
AAGAAAAGGGAGGCCGAAGACAGTAGAAAGCGGCTAATTCCAATTGCTGAAACAATTCGATTCTGTGGTAAGCAAAATATAATCGTTACATGGACATCATGCTTCAGGTCGAATCGAACTCTCTTTGCCTGTGGGAAACGATGGCAATTTTCGGAGTATTTTAAGATATCGCGCTAATGCTGGAGACCATGTCCTTTCAGAACATTTAAATGTTCTGAAAGGACTAGTGCTAGAAGTGCTATGTATACCAGTATCACAGTCCAAGATGCTCTAATTTAGTCATTTGCGCATCTCATTCAACGCAGTAAAAATGTGCAAAAACATAATAAAAGCAATTTTTTACTGCTTAGCGAATGAGGACGACCGATGGGTCCAGAAGGGACAATTTCTTTGTATGTGCGGTTACGTTGATATGATACTCTTTCGTCAAAGAAAATTTTTTGGTTTTTTTTTTTTTTTTTTCAATTTCTCCAGGTTTATCAGTAAATGATTTGACGGAATAAGTCTTGCAAAATTAATTTGAAGAAAAAGTAACTGGAACTTGGTTTGATATGAATAATCAAGGGAACAGGGGTATGACGCGTGCGCCAGCATGAGTGGTGAGTTCAGGGTGTTCAGAGATTAATAAAGGAAAAATGTCACAAGCTATTTATACTCACTGCTTTTGCAATGCTTAAATTTATCCTCACAGACGCTCTAAAAGTCAAAATATTGCAAGTGCAATTAATTGGAATATCAGAATGTGACATTTTTTCTTGTAAGTGCTAAGAGGACAAAAGTTCTTGAAGAAAAAAAAGAACTTACTCCTAAGAGTAGCAAGAAGAGATTAAAAAAGTTTTTACGAAACTCGCTGGCGAAAGACGCCATTGAATCGGTTTTTTATCTTTAAGAGGATTGCTAAGCTCGATAATAGGCAGCTTTAGAACAAATAAAAATGTCGAAATTCGAGATCAGTCAAAAAAAGCTACCTTAATTCTAAACACGATGTTTATAGTGCATCTTTTATGGTTTTCTTTTTTTTGTTTTCTTAAACAGACTATTAAGCTTAAACATACCTTAATCTGTACCAAAACGAATCTGCAGATACACGTATATTGATTTGGTGTTGAGAGGGGGATATGCGTATAATAAGTGAATCTAATTAAACTTAAACTTGGAAGCTATCAGAGAAAATGCCAAAACATTAGAATTTCAGTAGATTTTTGAAGGATGTGTAAGCGCATCTGAAGTCTGAGCCTGTATGAAATTGCTGTACCAGAATTAAAAATTCAAAAAAATACAGACCCATCATTCTTACTTTCGACCCACAGACTTATTATCGCCCATCCATTTTTATTGATTTAATAATATTAGCATTAGGAGAGAGGTTTAAATCATAAAGAAAAAATTATATCTTCCTTGCAATTTGTTATACCGAACAGGTGTTATGTACCATATGAGAAGATAAAAGATGTAACATTTTACAAGAAAGATCTCGAAAGCCCAATTGAGGATTTAGTAAAAGCAAAATGGGATTTATGGAAGTTGAAATGGCATCACAACACAGATCATCCAAAAACAGCAATAGAAGAATTAGTTTCTTGTTGGCAGTTACCATTTCCAAATACATTTGTTGCAAATACTGGCAACTTTACCCGTATCTACTGCTTCAGTAGAAAGAAGCTTTTCAACATTTTGACTTCTGAAAACCTACTTGAGAAATACTATTGGAAATGAAACACTTACTAAACTTGCTCTCCTCTACATACATCGAAATATTGACAAAAACAAACTGAAGATGTTATCTCGGACTTGCTCACTCTCATGCCCGGCGATTAAAGTACATCAGGTACAGATGATTTGCAATCTTATAAAATTATTCCATTTTCTTAGAAATTTTAATATTTGTCCTTCCACTTTATATATATATATAATATATATAATATATATATATTATATATATATATATATATATAATATATATATATATATATATATATATATATATTATATATATATATATATATTATATATATTTATATATATATATTAAATATTATATATATATATATATATATATATTATATTATATATATATATATATTTATATATATCATATAAATATATTATATAATATATATATATTATATATAATATATATATATATATATATATAATATATATATATATATATATACTATATTATATATATATATATATATAACTAGTTATATATATAAAAGAAAACTAGTTTTGTCTGCCTCCCCCCGCAAAAAATCCTGGATACGCACTGTTATATATATATAATATATATTATATAATATATATATATATAATATATATTATATATATATTATATATTATAATATATATATAATATATATATAGATATAAATATTCCCCTTCAGATGGGTGTATTGGCTCTACAGATTCATCAGAGCAAATGAGTAGGAAAGGCAGGTTTACAAATGTTTATTTTTTGGAGCAAGAAAATTAAATATGTAGATCACTTTACGTTTTAGAACAAACAGGCTTAGCACGTCTGATATTTTTTCCGATGTTTATCAAAATTAACGAGTGATAGGTAAAAAATAGTTTTCCATTTACGATGTTCTTTGTCCCACATTAATGGTACAATAACAGATGTAACGAACCATAATTTAGAGGAGAGAAAAGTGCTCAATATCGTCTTTCTCATCATTTTTATTCTTGACTGTCATGTCTGAGGATAATACTACTCTCTTCAGAGTTATTTACGATGAGGACGAAAAACATAGTATTTTGCTGATTATCATAAATGATATCTTTAAATTGATTGGAGTAAACAATGGTACAATTTGGGATTAGAATAAATTTTACCATGGATGGGAAAACATTTTAATCATTTATCATCAGAGCGGCAGTACTGGCAGAGAGATCATTAAGTTCTTGCAACTTTAAACATAATTTCAGAAGAACTTCATGTATTACTGAAAGTTATCAAATTTTAATTCTGGCCTGTATTTTATTTAGTTCTTACTGAGCCATGGTCGAATGATTAAAGTGTGCCGCAATTGACCTATATTTTGAGAGAACTTCGCTGACTCTTGTTTGAGATTTTACAACATTTCTAATGTTGATGATTGACATAGTTTGTGATGTTCCCTCAAGAAAGAAACAGAATTTTTTTATTGGCACCAGCATTTCTCATGACACAGTGAACATCATCTGGGGATATAGGTTCCATTTCGGCAACATTCCATTACATACGTCACTGAGATATTCACCTGTATGACGTTCAGTGAAAGGTTCAGAGCATGACACAAATTTGGCTTCTGAAATAATTGTCAACGGCATGACTACTCAGAGAAAACAAAGAAACTGCTGATTGAGTATCTGACCATTCTTTGGTGGAGAAAGCTAACTTGGATGATTATTTGATAGAGGTTATTAATTCTTAAACTTTAGTTTTAACTCAATCATACATTTTCTTTCAAATAATATCTCTGTAGTATTTCCTTTGAGTAGTGTTTTGAAAGAGACCGATACTTTCGCTAGCCGTACAAAACCAAGAATTTCAACGTGACGAAACAGATCATCCATTATTATAATTTCTGTAAATTTACTATATCCATCCTTTATGATTTTTCGTTTCATTGTCCCATATATTTGTATTTTATATTAGTTTCAAGAGTAATCTGATTCGTTCTTACAGCTGGAATTGGGGATCCTTTACTCTTTTACTCATTTTCCTTTGTTTGCTGCCTAGATAGCTCTTAACCTGGATGTCATTCTTCCTTTCCGAGAATAATTACGATTGCAAAATGTACGGTTTGCGTTGTCATGGGAAACAATATCGAAGTAATCCAAAACCACACTGGATAAGGATACCATTGCGGAATTGCTTCAACAGTTGATTTCGAGCGAATATACTCACAACTACGAGCCTATCAGTATTAATATTGCTAGATTTCGATTGTGACTCAAATTACTGTCACTACCTTGAGACGCAACTAGACAGCATTAAACAATTTCTCACAAAAAAAAAAAAAAAAAAAAAAAAAAAAAAAAACAAATAACTTTCATAAAAATTTTCTAACAAGTTCCGTCAAAACATTTTTTAATCGCATTCCGATTTTCGAGTGCGAATGCAAATAATTTATTTTTAATATTTGTGAATGCGAGAGTCAATGCGAATATATATATATATATAATATATATAATCAAAATATAATACATAATATAATATATCATATATAAATGATAGTAATATATATATATAATATATATATATATATATATATATATATAATATTCTTTACACCTTTTTCTCAAGAAAAAAAATAGTTGTGGAATTGTAGTTACAACAATTTTAAGTTTTTTTGTGATTTAAAAATTAAAGATATCGTACGATGTTATTAAAACACTGCATGCAAAATGTTTATAAGGTAGTTTGGAAAATAGATAACGGGAGTGTGTTCCAGACTTTACCAGTGAAGTACATGTAAGGTTGAGCATAGCTGTTAAGTCTGAGGTCAGAAAGAGCATAGAGAAATATGAGATAAGGTCACGAGAAAAATAGACACCAAAAATATTAAGAACAGAAGAAGGTTTGAGTCATGTGTTTTCAAAGAAGGAGATTTTATAGCTGTGTGAAAGATTAGTCATAGGTAGATAAATAGAGAAATTGAGTTTTTGAGTAATAACAACCTTGTTCTCAATGCCCCAAGAAATTCGAGAAAGATCAGTTGCTAGTTGATCCAAGGGTGACCCAAGGGTGAGCTAATTGTTGTTGAAAAGGACAAGGTAAGGTTACGAGAAAAATAAACACCAAAAATATTAAGAACAGACGAAGGTTTGAGTCATGTGTTTTCAAAGAAGATGTTATAGCTGTGTGAAAGATTATGTGGAGTGGAAGATGGAGGAACTGAGTTTGAGTAATTGAAAACAACTTTGTCCTCAACCCAAACAAATTCGAGAAAGATCAGATTCTATTTGATCCAAGGGTGACCCAAGGGTGAGCAAAATTGTTGTTGAAAAAGGACGCTATGGAAATGAGGGGAGTAATGAAAGGTGAAGTTGTCGGCATAGGAGTGGATATGTGATGAAGCAATAGAGAGAGGTCTTTTATGAAAAGTAGAAAGAGTTAGGGATAAAACAGAACCATAGTAAACACCACTATTTATAGATTTAAAGGATGAGCGGTGGCATTCACCAAAATACTGAGGAAAAGAGGCCAAGGAACAGACAAGACTAGAAAAAAGATGTTTCTTACGAATCTATTCTTGAGATCAGAGACAAGATTAGAAGAATTGAGATGTTTCCAAATCTTCCTACTAGATAGGTTCGAAAGCTTAGGAAGAGCAGAAGTTGAGATTTGGCAATGGAAGTTTAAACGGCAGTTATGCGACGGTAAATACTAAAAAAAGAGCAAGAGGAAGAAGCAAAGTTAAGAGTTAACATTTTTTTAAAAATATCAGAAAGGACGTGAGGAAGAGGAACCAGTAAGATTATTGCATTTTCTACTGAGAAAAGAATTTTTAGTGTCATGGAGAAAAGATTTTGCACGATTTTGGGATGAATGTAAGTTGCAAGGGTTTCTGGAATTTGAAGGATGACATTAATTCTAAAGGCAGCGTCCTGTTGGATAATAGCCGAGAAACAAGGCGAGTTAAAACCAAGGATATCTAGTTTAGATTGAAGGTTAAAAATCATGGGGTGCACGCCTCCATCCATGCCAGAGAGAATTAACTCGCTCTTTGTACATTCCGAGGGACCCTTTCCAAGGAAGCTGTAGCCATTTCATGGGAAATCAAAGAAGTACGACATGTTAGCAGAACAAAAATGCCGTAAACGTTTTCCTCGCCGTAGCGGGTTTTTCCTGAGGATGATTGAAGAGATAGAAACAGAAAAAACAGAGTTAAATAGAGTGATCGGAGGATCCCAAAGGAGGAAAGAGAATTTAACAGAATAATGTGAAGAATTAGAGATTAGGAAAAGGTCTAGAATGTTGGGCTCATCTCAAAGACGATCAGAGATACGAGTAGGGAGCTGCATTAACTGCTCGAGGTAATTCTGAATAGAAAAGTCGTAGCAAGTTCATCAACTTTATCTTGAAAATTCGAGGAAAGGAATTGGCCGTGTGAACGTTGGAAATAAATAAGAATTGATGATTCAGAGGAAATGTAAGAGAGAGGAATGTGTTCTAATTTATATGCAGGTTAGCTGGCAATTAGGTAGATTTTAGGAAAACTACCAAATTAAAGACACGGGAACAAACATCATGCACACATTGGAACAACTGCCTTGGCTGAAAATTGAGGGAAGAAATAGTAGGAGTCAACAGAGTAGAGTTTGAAGTCAGAACGCTCAAAAGCTAAGTTTCGTTTAAGAATAAGGAGATGAGGTTTAAGGAGGAGGAGATGATCTGTTCAACAAAATGAAAATTAGAGTTTAAAACCTAGAAGATAATAGAATTATGAAGGAGACCGTAATCAAACAGGCCTAATTCCGCGACGCACCAACGCACACCGGAGGCGTCAATGGCCTTTAATGGTGACGAGAGTAGGGTGGATAAGGGATACCTTGGAAGTCACCCATCTTGGCTTCTCAGAGGCCACTTGTGTCGTCGCCATTTCTTTATACTATTTTTTCTTTTCTTTTAAGAAGGTAGCTAAATCTGCTAATTGATTTATGGTGTGTGATAAGGAGAACTAACTTTAATTGTGTGAGAATATGCAATCTAAGCGCAAGAGTGGCAAACCATTGGGCACTTGAGTGCCATGGGATGTACTCTAAAACTCCATATATGCCCAATGGTGGGTAATCTCATCGCTTCGAATGCGCTACTTCCGTCTCCAGTATTATATATATATATATATATATATACATATATTATATATATATATATATATTATTATATATAATATATATATAATATAATATAATATATATAAATATATATAACTATATAAATATGTCGGTGCGGAATGCGGTTTTGGGAATTACTAAATTTTGTTAACTTTTTTTTAATATATAGTGCGGTGCGGTGCGCTATGGTTCGCTCTCGGTGCGGTGCGTGCGGTGCGCTTGGTTCGTTAATCGGTGCGGTGCTTATAAAGATGACGGTGTGTGGTGCGCGGTGCTTGGTGCACGACCTCCTGTTGCGGTGCTTTTATAATGCGGTGCGCAAAAGTCCGGTGTTCGGCCAACATTATATATATATACCTATATATATAACAAATAAATAGCATTATTATATATATATATTATATAATTATATATATATATATATATATATATATATATATATATATTATATATATATATATATATATATATATATATATTCCAGCTTCCAAATTCTTTGAACAATCCAATAGATGGTGTGAAATCTCGGAGGTTGAAACTCCACAGAGTACTTTTTTCTGAATCGAATCGTATATTTCTATTACTTGCAACTTAAGGTCAGAAAATTTGATTGTTAAGGGGGTTAAGAAAACATGCTAATAAGCGAGTGTATAATAAAAAAGACAGTGCTGTTTTTTTGTGGCAGGTTAGACTTCTAAATAGTAAGAAACTAGACAAATGCACATAGCACTAATGAAATAATTCGCATAATAAATAATAAAAAAATAATAATAAAATAGTAAATAAAAATAAATAAATAAAATTATATACATTAAATAAATAAATAAATAAATAAATAAATAAATAATTTAATAAATAATAATAAAATAATTAAAAAAAAGTGCTGCTTTTTTTGCGGCAGGTTAGACTTCTAAATAGCAGGAAACTAGAATAATGCACATAGCACTAATGAAATAATTCGCATAATAAATACTTGTCTCCCGGAAAAGAAAAAAATTGGTTTTTAAAGAATTTAAGAAACAGGGAATCTTAAACATTGTATCAATGTTTTTACAATGTGATTTTTACAAGGTGATTTAATAGTTCTTAGTAGACCTATTAAGGATACACCTGCCAAGAAATATTTGAAATGCTCTCAAGTGCATGGACTTCTTTCACAAAAGAGAATTATGGCACCCTTCGTCTCGTGTCCACATACGAAAATTAATAATCCAACAAGAAAAGCTTTATGTGAGCGGAAGATGTTAATCCTACCTCACATCATCAGATATGAAACTGATCGATTGTCCAAAATTATGCAAGACGATGTTTTCAGTTTGATCTTAGAAGATGAACTGATTCTGATTATTGTATCGTTTGATAAATAAGGTAGATATGGTGAAAAAAATTGGCAGAATATTTCACAAATATTTAGACAGCTTGTGCGCCTTCTTCCGGAACTGCGTAAACAAGGCTTAAAAGGGACGTTTGGAAGTAATTCGTCCTACATAATTCAATAGTCTAATTATAGCAGTTAAGCCTTTGACACACGGAAGTGAAGGTTCTAAATTCCTTGCACTAAAACTCAGACACGCTACTAGAAAGTTCGCTTTAATTTTAAGAGTTGTCCATCAAAGAAGAAAATTAAATAAAGGAAAAACATACTAATTAGTTTTTACAAGTTTTCGATTCGGAATGATCAGACCAGATTAGTTCTCCTTCCTTAAGAGAATTAGACGATATGAAACTAGATAAATGTAATGTTTTGGCAGTGACAACGGATTTGGTACGATTATCTACATATTTACTTAAATGTCTTAATGAAGACGTGGATATTTTAAGAAATAGTAATGAATAAAAAATGCATGGTTTGAATTAGCAGAAGCAACGTTATGCAAAATTGCCTAATTACATAAATAGACCATCTTGGTCATGCAAATCAAACGAAGTTATAAAATCTTTTTCACTACAGAACAAAAATTAACGGAAAAGTTAGATTTGCTTAGAACGAAAGCTAAAGTTAAAAGATGAAGACATTTGTCGTTACTAATTTTACGAAAAATTAAAACTGCCATGGAATTGTCTTTTTAAGATGAGAAATCCCTTTTAACTAATAAGAGCAAATCATAAATACGTCCATGGGAAGGTCTTCAAAAATTTGCGCTGAAACCGGTTGTTAAAAAAAAACAAACAAAAAAACTAATGACAAGTACTTGACAAGTATATACTTCGGAAGTATTTGGCTACTCTCCCAGATTGTTCATCTTTCCAAAGAGCTCGAGTGATTGGCAAACCAAATGGGCCAATGATATACAGGTACAAAGGAATTTTTACAGAAAGCAGGAGGAGGTCCTCAGTTAGCTACAATTAGTCTAAAACTTATATGTGAGGAAGGTAATATACATAAGTATGTTGGCAAGTCCTTCCAAGATATTTCCCTAGAAGATGCTGCTAGTCAAGTTTTAAGAAATGAAGATCAATTTGCTGATGAAGCAGGAGTAAGTCTTGAGGACAATTATGAGGGTGAGAACTAGTATCTCGCGCTCAAAAATGAAAACACAAGAAATTAGCCAAAAAAAATTAGAAAATTAGAAATTAGAATTTAGAAAAAAGATAAAATTTTAAAAACGTTTTAAATCTACATTTAAAACGAAAGGCTTTTGAGAAAAGCCGACATTGAAAGCTTTTTAAGTAGCCATCTAATTGACGGAAGATCATGGATAGATATTAAAAATTTATTTAAGAATACTAAATATGAAAAAGGAAGAGGCAAAGTTACAGTTGACATTTTTTTATGCAGAATGTCTTATTCTGTAAAACTCTCTAACCCTCTAGGTCCCTCCTCCGATCACCTTATCTCTGTATCCTGTTCTATATATTCAAGCCTTTCATCGGAAAAACCCATGCCAACGGCGAGGAAACGCCTTTGACACTTCGGTGCTGCAAACTGGTCGGACATGCACTCTTATTTCTTTGATTATCCATGGAATGGCTATTGCTTCCGTGGGAGAGATCCATCGAAATGTGCAGAACGCATAACCGATATGATAGGGCGATGACAAATCTCACTTATCTAATGGTGATAAAGTAGGCATAAAACCAAGTAGACCTTTTCCATCGCATAAGAAATTTACGTATTTATTACTTGCTGATTGAGTGATACGGACATTGATTAACTGAAGTTGAGGATGACATGAGCGTGGCAAGCAGATTGACAAATGTAGTTCTCACAATTCAGTCTCAAAAGGCAAACAAACGTAAGAAAAATATAATAATAAATATATTTTTGACAGCGATCTAAAAATTACTTTGGATGATCTTAAGCAAACACAAATTAAATGAGGGTCCTTGAAGAGAGAATAAGATCAACAGGGGAGCTTGACTGCCTCAACAGTAGAAACGAGCTCGTTACTTTGATTTACTGTTACACACTAAAAAATCTTTAAACATGAAAATTTACAATTCCAACTCATTTTAGTCTGGAAAAGACGAATGACCTTTAAAATGCTCAATTAGCTTAGATTTAGTTTTAGAGATACAGGCTTTTTTTATGATGACGTAGGAGCTGGGGAGGCTTTTTTTTTTTTTATCAATTGTTTTGGGGGGATGATAGGTTGCAGAACTTAAACTACTCTGGGATTTGTTGTCCAAAGAAGCGTTGCAAACCCAGACTGATTCAGACATTCGATTTTGTTAGTTCTCTCGTAGTTATCTTGACCGGTGGTTGGCTGTGTGTAATCATATATATAATATATATATATATATATATTATTATATAAATATATATATATATAGTATATAATATATAATATATTATATATATAATATAGATAGTATATATATATATAATATATATATGATAATATCTGTACACTAGAAATTTGTTAGTACGGTGGCAATTCCTGACAGCAGTCAGCACATGTTATTTGATAGTTTGTGTTTAGTTCTCATTGGTTATCTTGAAAGGTTGGATGGTTGTGTAATATATATGATATATATATAATATAATATATAATTATAACTATTATAATTTAATAATTATTACTATATATATATATAGTATATATATTATATAATCATCCATGTTTTGTGTGAATCGCAACAAATCGCTAAAAATAAAATGCCTCGTAACTGTATTAACATTGTTGGTAACTTTTGCTATGTTTGTGGTGAAATGACATTTTCTTCATTTACACCAAATGTTAAAAATGCTTACTTCCATTATTTCCATTATCAGGACTAGTCTTGGGCACCTCACATTTACTGCATTACCAGTTTATTTACTCTTCGTGGATAGCTAAATAAAAATACGCGCTCTATGCTTTTTTTCGTCCTAATGATCTGACGGGTGCTTAAAAATCGCACAGATGACTACCATTTTTGTTCGATTCCTGTGTTGCAGCATGGTATGTCGAGAAAAAGAAGTGGATGGTGAAATAATCAAACATTCCATCTGCTATATAGCCAGTTCTACATGATGATGATCTGCCAGTACCTCAGCCTCCAGAAGAGTACTAACTGCAGGTTTATGTTCATGAGGAAAGTACAAAGGAGGAATCACCTGAACCTTTAACATCGTGAGGTCCTGATTTTCCACAGTATGACCCAAATAAATAACATACACTTACTCAGGGTGAATTAAGTTACCTAATTCGATATCATCTGAATCTTCCAAAGGACAAAGAACTGGGATCAAGGCTCCAACAATATAATCTTACCCAACCAGATGTGAAAGTGACTGCATATAAGTATGAGAAAAAAAAAATTGATATTCTTCAAGAAAGTGCAAACCTTTGTATTTTGTTGTGTCGCCAATAGTTTGATGACCTCTATATACTAAGTACATAACCTAAAAGACTGGGAACTCTTCATAGACTCCTCAAAATAGTTTAATAGCGGTTTTGCTGCACAATATTAATTCACTTTCTTCTATTTATGTAGGCTATGCTCAGCCTATGCTGTTCATATGAAGTAAATAGGAAAACATGAAAATACTTCCGGAATCAATCTTGTATGAAAAATACCAATGCCACATTTGTGGAGACCCAAACGTTTTAGGGACTAGTACACAAAGTACTGCCGTTTCCTATACGAATGGGACAGTCGTGCAATCTTTCCACTACTAAAAAAAAACTTGGCCATCGAAGAGTCTGTGCCCTGGGATTAAATATATAAAACATAGCCCCTAGTTAAACGAAATAAAAAATTTCTGCCTCCTTTACACATCAAACTGTGACTATTGAAGAATTTTGTGAAAGGGATTAATAGGGATGGAGAGCGATTCAAGTACCTGAGAGAGAAATTTCCACTGCTGAGTAACGCCAAATCTTCGTTTGCTCGACATTCGTGATATTCAGGCAAATCCTCAATGCCAGTGCAAAGGCAATTTGGGAGGCATTGGAAAGCGTTGCTCATGATGTTCTCGGCAACAGAAGGGCTGAAAACTATATTGAGATTGCGAACAAAATTTTAGATAAGTTTCATAAGCTTGGTCGCAACATGTCGCACAATTTTTGTTCTCGAACAAATGTGGAGTAATGCTAAGCATGAAGAGCGATTCTGCCAGGAAATTTGTCATAGAACGAAGATAAAGGATAAATGGAATATATATATGCTAGCAGACTACTGCTGAACTTTAAAAAGCTATAACTAAATGATATGCGGAAATCAAGCAATAAAAAAAAGGCGATGAAAAAACTGAGTCACTACAACTCTCAAAAGTGTAGTTTCAGCAAACCTTTGAATTTTAAGTTTGTTATTATTTTCGTAAATTACAATAATTCCTATACCTCATTTGAAAATACGTAGATAGCTTAGTTAAAGCTTATGTTTAACGCGTCTGTTAATATATATAATAATATCTCAAAATCTAGAGATACTGTAAAGATTTTAAGGTCATATTCGCTTTTCTCTGCCTAAAAGTAGTTAATGTTCACTATTTTTAGAACGGATGCACAATATATATATATATATATTATATATATATATATACCCAATATTATATTAGTAATATATATATTATATAGATTATACTATATATATAAATACAATATAATTATATATATATATATATACCCCGGAAGGGGGTATTGATTTTTATTGTGGTATTATGCTCTTGATACAAACTTGTGCATAGCATAGCGATGAGAACCAATACCGATGGGTCTTTGTGTGCCCTCCGACCCCCAGCACGTGTATGTGCATTTGCTTTTGTTACATGCATTATCTTTCAACTTTTATTCTTTCTTCTCATTTTTTATTTAAATTTCTTTAATCTTTTAACATCTCTTTATCACATTCTTTTTTTAATCAATTAATTAATTAATTCCCCCCCATCAGCCCCTTTAAGTACTTTTCTTGTACGAAGGTTTTCCTCCATTTTTCCCGTCACAGCCCCTTGGGCTATCCGGTGAATCTTCCAGCATGGGTTTCAGCTCACCTCACACTTCTTCCCCGTGGACGTGGGTACAGGAGACAAACTGGTCCTTTAACTCTCCTTTGACCGGGCCGCAGAAATTGTAGGGAACCTAAGCCTCAGCTAACCACTGAGGAGGCTGTTCTGCACTTCGCGGTGTATAATCTCGGGCTTTACGCGAAGGTAAGGTGCCGTGTGGTACACGGTTGGGTAAACCGGCGTAGAGTTCCGGGAGGATCTTCACGAGGCCACAGGTCCAGGAAGTTGTGCGGATCTCTGGCCTGCAAACTGTTTTGGGGAGAAGGATTAATGAAGTTTTTCCAGCCCATCCTGTTATTTATTTTTATGTTTCATTTGTTTTATTGTTATAATTGCTCATCCATGGTGACGAAGTTTGTGGTTTAAATTTTTTATGGAAAAGTGTATAACAGAAACCATGTTATTAAATGAAGGAGAGCTTAATAACAAAAATTTCCATCCGTCGGGTTCCAAGCCTGACCACACCTGGCAAAAGTTTCAATTTTTTTTTCTACGTTTATACAGTGATTTAAATAAGTTCTGAATTTGATTATTAGAGCATGTTTAGTTTGTTTATTGAAACAATGGAAAGTGAAATATATATATATATATATATTATATATATTATATATTATATTAATAATATACTATATATATATATATATAATATATATATATATATATATTATATATATATATATGGAAATTTATTTAGAATAATATTTTGAAGTCAGTGAAATGATTTGTGCTCAAAGAAGTTGAATGTTTCATAACGTGTCAGGGAACATATAAAGATTTTCTTCTCATGGTTTATAGGCGACAGGGCTAGCAACCCGGCCTTCCTTCTGCTTGTATATCTGACCAGACCAGCGTAGTAAGATGTCGATGCGGCGAGCGCAACAGAATCTGAGGAGCTACATCCTCCTAAAATTTTGAATGGGGGAAAATTGCTAGTTCTACTGAAAGAGGGAAAACCCTACCTGAGAGTGTTAACTCGAGGACTGGCGTCGGAAACCATTCCGCCGAGAAATGGTTTTCGAGTGCTCTAGGTTAAGAGTTTCGGGCAGAAGAAGATGCTCCACCGAACTGACAGCGAAAGCCCTTCCTGGAGTTGTATATATTATATTATAATATATATATATATATATATAATATAATATATAATATATACTATAGTGATATATATATGTATGTAGATAATATATATATATATAAATAAAATATAAATAAAATAATATAAATACTGATATATATTATACTATATAATCTTATAGTAGTATATAATATATATATAATATATATATATATATAGTTATATATATTATTATATATATAATTATGATATATATATATATATATATATATAATATAATTTTAAACTTTTGTAAATATTAATATAATTATTTAAAAAAGTTCAAAAAATTTTCAGTAAAAATATATATAAATTATATATATTATATATATATATATATATATATAATAGTATATATATATATTATATATATTATTAATAATATATAATATATATACTAGATAAATTCGAGCTGTTACGCTAAGTTTGTAGGTAGAAAAATAATATATTTACTTTCCACTTGTCCATTATGCGATTTAATTAAGAGCTAACGGCCCTTCACAATTCAGAAGGACTTTTTCTGAAAGTATACATCTGTTTTAATAAGTTTATCGGTGTTGTAAGCTTACTTCAGGCCTCCTTTAGTCTATATATATATATATAGATTATATATATATATATTTTATAATAGTTATATATATATATTTATATATATATATAATATATATAAATATATAAGTATATATTATATCTATATATTTGGTTAGGTGAAGATTACGACGTTTATTAGATTTAAATCGTATAATTATGATTTGATTTGTATTAATATTTTTTAATAGGTGTGAAGCTTTATTAAAAGTTTCTTTGAATTTTATCAAATAAAAAGTGTTCGGACCAAGCAATCGTTATGGAAAGATTCCGCATAATGACAAGATCCCATTTATATATATATATATATATATATATATATATCATATTATTAGTATAATATATATATATATATTATATATATATATATTTAATATATATATATATTATATATATATAGTATATAATCATATATAGATATATATGCCCTTTATTAAACTAGAGAGCAATAAAAATTTAGAATCGGAATGGTTGGTAATGCTATCTGAGAATTATTATTTCATACGAAAGATTTTCTACGAATTTTCTCAATTTTCCCATTAAAAAAAAGGTATGTAATAAAGTTTAATCTATAGCTGGTAATGTCTATAGTTATATTTACATATATAAATATTCAACTTACTCACGCATGCGCGCGATTAAGCTGTTACACGCATGCTAGCAGCGCAGCGCGCATTTGGAGCGAGCGGTCTGCCGAGAAAACGCCAGCCTGCTTGTGCATTTTACTCCATGGTATTGTTTTAGTTTTTAATTAATAATAAAATATTTGGAATGAAAATAATTTAATTCTATAAAAATAATTGTTTAAAATGAAAAAAAAGTTTCATTTAAGACAATAAAAAGTACTTCACAAATTTAATTTAAAACAAATAAAATCTCTTATTTCTGATTTTTTCCTTGGAGCATAAAATGTATGTCTTAGTTTTACCAATTTGCAAAGTTAATTTTTATTGCTTGCTTGTCATATAATATATATTTTCGAATTTAAAACATATTTTAGAATAAAATATATAATACGAACCAAGAAATATTTAATATATATATGTATATATATATATATATCATATTATATATATTTTTTATATATGTAAAATAGTTTTTGTTTTTACATCTTAAAATTTTCTTTAAAACATATTTGTAGAATAAAAATTAATACGTAGATCCGAAGAGGTGGGAAATATTTATCCTATAGAACATTAAAAAACGCCAGTTGGTTTCAACTATTGTTTAAGAATTATACAAAGATAATGCTGTGAGTGAATAAATTTTACATTGTGAGTGGTAAACAGCGAATCAATAGTGTCTGAAATTGTCTCTTTAATTCAGGTATTTTATCAATTTTAGTCTATTTTAAATTGATTATAATCAATAGATCAAAATAATCAATAAAAATAATTATTTTTATTGATTATTTTGATCTATTGTAATGAATTTTGGTCAATTTTAGACAAACAGACCTCAATTTTAGAAAATTTAGATAAATTTATATAAATTTTATATAAATTTTGGTCTATTTTAAATTTTACTGACTAATAAAATTGTGGATGCGAATTATTACGTTTCGCCCACGTAATTTTTGGTTTACCATATGCATAAGTTATATAGGATGCACTTTTCACGTAATGTATTTTTTGTTCACCAAAGAAACTTCTACAGCATGTTGGATTATTACATAAATGTTTAGTTTAAACTCTAGTTGATTGGGTATAATTTCTTGTAGGCACGTATGTAAGAGGAATGTTTATTCAGAATTCAGAGAAAAATTGGCCGCAATGGTAAGATTTCGTTGAGGTGTGAATCGATGTTGGCAAAAGGAAATATAATAGAGGAAGGTATATTGCTGGTCAGTGGGTGTTTGGGAGAGTAGAGCGAGGCTCACGGAAGTGTTTTTTGGTAACATATAGAAGTGGGAAGTATCATAATATCAGATGCCTGAAAAGGTTACAAGGGTTTGAGTACAGTAGATTAGTAGATTATTAACACTTGATTGTTAACCATTCAATAAACTTTGTTGAAGAAGAAACGGGTGCACACGATTCCCCAGTCGACATTGGAGAGGAGGTTTCTTAAAAGGAATAGATTGTCAAAAAAAAGTACAAAGGGTATGCACCTGGGAAGGTATTAAAACATAAGAAACCTATTCCTAATATACAGCTTTTATGATACTTTGGAAAAAGAACTAAAAAGACTGGACCTATTCAATAGACTTAACATATTTGGAATGTTGATGAGTCAGGGTTTCCTCTAGATCCTACAAAGACCATATCCCTTCAAGGACAAAGTAGTTAAATTGGTGGCTGGTACAGGCCGTGATAATATCATAGTTTTGGCTACATGTAATGCGGCGGGAAAAGCATTAGATCCACTAATTGTTTATGCATCTGAGGCCAAAGATCTAACAGAAATCTTAATCCTTTGGACAGGTATGGCCTAAGTAGGAGTGGTTGGATGACGGAAACCGTCTTCGAGTCGTGGTTCAAATTATTTATTAAGGAAACAAAATCAACCAGACCACTACTTATTATTTTGGATGGGCACATTTCTCACCTCAGTACCAACACAATGTTAATGGTAAAGAGATGAGCAAATTTCCATAATCAAATTGCCATCCCATACAACCTCAAAGCTCCAACCCCTCGATGTATCAGTTTTCGGGCCATTAAAAGTATATTGGGAGCATGAAATGAATAATTGGATTATGTCTACTGGCATTCCACTAAGAATAAGGAGCAAAAAGCAGTTCGCGAATAGCCTAAGTAAAATCTGGTTCAAAGAATTATCAGAAACCAATATAAAAAGTGACTTTGCATGTGTGGGATATATCCATTTTGTAGAGAAAAATACAACACTGACACCTTTGGTAGAAAGCAGCTAAAGAAGTACAATAGGTGGATACAAATGGGAAGATCAGAGGAAATGGAAGACACAAAGGAATCTGATTAGCCACCAGTTTGTGAGGATTATGAAAATAACCCAGTAGATTTCCCGGACTCTGCTCAGTTTCCCAAACCAAAGAACAAAGATGGGAAGCCCTGTAAAGGGAACTGGGTTTGGCATCCTGAGAACCTTCCCCAACCATCTTCAACAACAACAACAACAACACCAAAACCATCACCAACCTTCTTAAATACCGTAGCCAGGAAATTTAGTCAGCAAAGGAGGGGAAAAACACCCAAGAGTGTCCATGCATGCCCTGCATGTGACCAGTCAAGAAAGTATACAAAAAGCAATACATGAAGGTAAGTCCCCAGCACCAACATCATCAAAGCCAACTGCAAAACAATCTCAGAAGACCAGGAAAAGAAAGTTAATTTACTCAAGCAGCAGCAGCAGCAGTGGTGAAGATGACTATGATGTTGATGAAGAAAATATAGAATTGAACAAAAGTCTTTCAAAAGTAAAGAATTTAGTAAACAGTGACAAGTGGAGGAATGAAATTAGTGACAAGTTCGCAGTACACTTCGATGAGCCTTTTAAATATTACATCGGTCGATTAAAAAATTTATTTTTCCATGATGAAGAAACGGAGGTGAATAAAGTGAAATTTAAATTCTTGGACTTTAAAGGTGCAGTCCTTTATGTGGCAAAACAATCTACAGAACTTGATTGTCCCAGCAGGAAATGTATTTTTTGGGCCAATTCCAACCTCCCTGGGGCCTCAAAAATCAATTAAAATTGAAGATGAGGACCATTGAAGAGATAAGAACACTCTGGAACAATTATGTCCAAGAGTGTTCCGTAGTATTTATTTTTTTTTTATATAAAAGTTCACACCTCACGGGCATAGCCCTATTCAAGGAGGGGAACTTTCTAGGGAATTTCTACCTAGGATTCGAACTAGGATTCGAACCCATGCGACCCCTCGCTCTCCCGTGTTAGACACACTATATATATATATATATATATATTATATATATATATAATATATATATATATATATATATATAATATCGTTAGATACAAAATATATATATATATATATATAAGGGGAAGATTTTACTTCAAATACAATACAAAAATTTAGTTATATATAAGGTTAGTGAAAATCAATTTATTCTTATTTATTTTTTAATAATTTAACTTTTAAAATTTTCACTATTTAAATATTTTAACCATTAATTTTTAACATTTTAATGTTTAAAAATTATAATTTTTTTTATTAAAGAAACAATTGCCATCCCCAATTTTTTTTTTATTTTATTTTTTATTTTTTTTTACATGATACCACCACTAAAATTAAAATAAATGGAAAGTAAACTCATCCTATCCCTTGCCTAACGCAATTCCCTCAAGTGGGAGCAGACGTGGGACTTAAATAGATTAAGATTGAATATTGCAGGGAAAATAGAAGAAGGCAAGGAGTCCACAAAAACAGATTGTGATGGAAAGAAGAGAACCCACAAACGAGTGATCTTGAGTGTCCAATAATTCCACAAATTTTCTTGAGAACAAGCACCTCTTGTGTTACGAGAGCGACGCAGTGGTGGAGGAAATGGTGGAGAGGTTTCAATTCCTCGAGCACCTGTCGTTGTTAATACCTAATAAGAAAAAGAGAAATAAGGCACCAAACTTTCCCGTTCGCAGAGAAGAGGGTCAAGGAAGCGGAAAAATTGGGACAGTTTTATAAGCTCTTAGCCCCTGCCTTTCAACTCTATCCAAAAGGGGGTGGAACACCGGACTCCACCCTAAATGTGAGAACAGTATTCCATACAGGGACGAATAAACCCTTATATAACTGGAGTATCTGAGCAGAAAAAAAAAATTCACGCAATCTGAACAGAATTCCCAACTTCTTTGAGGCCATTTTAGCAACCGATGTGATATGAGGTCTCCAAGACAATTCACTATTTATGCTTAGTCCAAGAATGTTTATGTTGTTTACAGGTAGGAAATTAGAGCCGTCAAAGGGGGTTTGGAAAGTTGGGAGGTGTTTTAGAAAGGGAGAAATGAAGAAGTTGAGTTTTCAAAGAGGTGAATTTCCAAGATTGCGGTTACCCCACTGAGAAATCCCGACTAGATCGGCAAGAATTGAATCAGTAAGTGGGTTTTAAAGGGTGGTGTTTCTTTTTTTTTAAATCAGTTTTTTTTTTGGCCGCTGCTTGTTTTTTTAATTTTAATTTTTTTTTTTTTTTTTTTTTTTTTTTTTTTTTTTTTTAACTAATCGCTCAAATCAAATTTCCTTTTAAGGTTTTATACCTTAGATCTAGACACAAATAATCTATATTTCAGATGTAGAAAAAATATTGTTGATTAGGAGTTATTTACGACAAATGCGAGTGGTGTTTTTTTTTTGTAATATAATATATAATATATTATATATATATATATATATATATATAAGTTATAATTTTAATATATTATATAATATATATATATATATATAATATATTAGTAAGTATAAATACTAATATATATTAATTTATTAGTAATAATATATATATTATACATATTGTGCTGTGTGGTTCCGGGTAAGCGACTGTGTGTGGGCTACCGTTTGCAGCTTTGTGTGTGGGTATGTGATGTGGTGTGTGGGTTGTGGTGTTCGCATTAGTGTAATGAATATGTCCGATTTTCTGCATACATATGACAATGTAGCCTATCATAGTTTCACATTCATACAAAACAGTTGGAACAATTTAAATTACAAAAGCCAAACATTATTATTTAAAAATTACTAAAGTCAATGCTTTCGATAAAAAAAAAAAATAAAGAAAAGATTTTGGGGAAGGCTGGGACGGAGTGTGACAGGAGGAGAAATTTGGGAGGAAGCGGCGGAATCAAGTGTGGAAGAAATTTAACCTTATAATACACTCACTGACCACTTAACGCACATTTCTTTCCAAATATATTTCCCCATTTCAATAGACGCACCAAAAACTAGTAAGCATCAAAATGTACAAAAGTTAATTACAGTTAAAACTTCTTCCATCGCCCCTGAAAATGTTTATTTTTTATTTAAACTTCTCGTATGGACATACCCCACTTGTTATTAATAATCTACTATTTGCACTATTAACGTGTACGCCGATTTTATATTGTTTGTTTTTTTTTTTTTTAGTTTTTTTTTTTTTACAATTACTTTTTTTTCTTTTTTTTTTTTAATATTTTTTTTTTCTCTTTTTTTTTTGTAATTAATAACTTTTATAATAATAAATATATATTATTTAAATATATATTATATATATATATAATATATTTATATTATATATTATATATATATATATATATATATATATATATATATATATATATATAACTGTGTGTGTAAGACATTTATTTTTTTTTTAAAAAACTTGCTAGCTGGGTTAGTGATTAGTTTATTTATTTTTCAAAAAAAATAATGATTTTTTAATTTAAAAGAAAAATTATGGTAAATTTGAATTTCCTGAAAGTTATTAATAATGAAGTAATATATATCTTTTAAATGATAGAAAAGATTTCAAAAACTTTAAAAAATGCTATCATGAACATTTAAATTTCATATTGTAGACTAAGCTGATGTGATCTCTGTGACAGTTTCACCTTCTTTTATTTAGTGTTTATTCAGTGTTGTGTATAGAGAAAGTGTGAATGTTTTTCAAACCCTATTTTGTTTTAATTAGAAGATTTATTAAATCATTCTACGTTGAAACCATTTAATTAGTTTTAGAAAATTTCTATGTACGGGGCTTTAAAATATCTCTCAGTTTTAACTTTCTTTTTTTCTCAGGTTACTGTAATCGTAGGTTTTAATCACGGATAATACTTTTTATTGGAGTAGAGATAGGCTCTATAAGTTAAGAGTTTTATCTTTAGAGTTTAAAATTTGATTTTTAATTAACTTTAAGCACCTGAACTTGTAAATTTAGGTTTTAGTGCACGATCCAATTTATCTTGATTTTACCTTTTATTTTTGTCTGTGTTTTTATTTTGTTGTGTTTGTGTGTGTGCATGATAGCAGATTTGCGCAGTTATGGGTTTTCTACTGACTTTACCAACATTCGTGGCTTACACTCTTAACTGCATCCGTGGAATACCACCTCTCTAGCCCTAACCTTTTGTTCTTGTCTGAGACACAGATGGTTAGGAATTCATCCTCTAACTCGTTTAATATATCCAACAATAACTTATTTCATCATTTCCGTCTGAATTGTGGAGTATGTGCCTATGTAAACATTACCATTCTTGTAACACGTCTCGAAAATCTCGTATCTCCTAACTTCGATGTTCTGTAGCTTAAAATCTTTCTTCCTTCTACAATAATCTTGTACTTCTGCTACTGTTCTCCTAACAACAGATTTTCACGCCTTTTTTGAATATTTTACTACTTCTCACGAGATTGTTACTCTCCCAAATCTAAAGTCCTCTATTTATGGGATTTCAATGTACACAACATTGAATGGTTGGGGTTCTCTCATATTAATTTAGGTGGAGTAGGCCCAATCATTCAGCATTCTTAAAGATCTCAAGCAACTAACTAAGGAAGCTATGCATATTCCAGATCGTCCCAACCAGTTCTTGAACACACTGGTCCTTCTCTCTATAAATATACCACCTTCGC